>JAGXCT010036231.1:35703-67996 GCA_022495035.1 Philopotamus ludificatus
ACGAGCAAGATTCTGGAACGAATTATGCTCGTTATGAGAGGTTCCACTGTATTCGGTTGCCATACACGCGATCGCCGACATACATATAGCATCTGTGGCTCACTGTCTACATCAGGCGTTAATGGTGAGAAATGTGTCGAACACTCGCACACATGAGAAGATGAATATGTGCGAGCGAGATTAACACACATGCATAGAGCATTACGGTCGAGCTATGCATGAATAGAATGCGCTCGCGTTATTAGGAGGACTGCCGCGATTCGCGTTATCGGAACACGCGCTATTGGGGGTATTACTGTATCTGTCACTTAATTATACGCATTATTGCGATACTTTATATAACTGGGTATTGCTTCATTGTTTTACATTACTAATTTAACTGGTATTTCATCAATCGTATGATTAATAAACGACATAAATTTGAAAATATCTTCTATAAAAATATTGCTAGTCCTTTTCTAGAGATTCATTGAATTTCAGTATATGTCTCTGTAAATTATTTATCTCAACCGCATTAAAATAACAACATATTTACAAGACAAACCTGACGGAGTAAAAAAATTATGCGAACAATATGTGCAGTACGCATTACGTTTCGTTAGTGTGTCGCCGATAATTTGCAAGGAATCACGAATGTGGTTCGTGCGACTTTGACTTCGGCCATGTTTTTTTTTCTAACAAAAAAAAATGCAGAGATTCTCAAAATCGGCGCGGGATCCGCCGATCCACTTCCCTCGCGCGTGAAATCGAGATCGCTTCGTAGAAAATCTCTTATCACAACAAACCTGAACCATCGGCAGCTGATACATGTTATCAGCAGTACAAACAGAGAGCAGCCGGCACAACGGCTCAGTTGGATCCGGACCGGTGGCCGGTCGCTACGTGCAACCAGCACTTGCATCGACAACAGTCGCCGACCACCGCATTGACAGTTGCACCAGCTCTTCGGCAAAATGAGCAAAGCGATGCACACGCCTGCCGTCGTGTCCAAGGACAAGCGCGAGGAGCTGGGAGGGATCAACTATTCCTTCCCCTACATGCGGGAGGTCAACAGAACCACCGGCTGGGAGAAATTCAGGCTGACCCTCTACAATCCCTACGAGAGCACCGTGCTGGGCAGGACCGGCAAGAGCTGGGGTGAGTCTCGCCAATTCGCTGCACAATACAACGAACAAATTATTGACCCTATTCGGTTCACCAGAAGGTCACAGACGATATCGTAAATACGAGATTTTGAGTGAATCTCAATACTGTGGCAACACTTCGAACACACATTGGACTATTCCCAATGGCCGTGGAATATCCGCACACAAACATAATAATAAATTGCATAAATAAATTATGCATGCAATCGAGATATTAACCCGACGATGCAAAAATTGATTGTTTGATCAAAACTCATACGCGTAATTTTTGATTTTCATATCGTCATCCATATTAATCTTGAATGAAGTCTATATCAGACACATCATTTACTTCTCTCAGCGATTTTTTCAATCTCTGCAACGTTGGCAGAACGCGTTCGGTGAATACAGTGCCGATACATCTTATAACATTATAATTTTTGATGAAAAAATCTTTCCACAAGTAAAAGAATCAATAAAGTAAGCATTAAATATGGCTCAAGATACGTCAAGTACAAGTCAAATCGAATGCCAATTTTACGACTTCCGAATATTTTTTAATCAAACCTTTTAAATATCTGATAATCTAACATGGCAATATTGGGCTCGAACAAATATTGCGATACCGATCTAGACGCATACGATCCAATCGATTTATAGAGGATTAAATCATTTCAAACTCTCCACATTCATAATAGGCATTCTTTGTTACGGGATTTTTTTTCAAGTTCGTCCCTATCTTGAACAAATATCGAATTTCAATGTAGCTGAAGGTAAAAGCTGATTATTACCGGTTTGACGACGAATGACCCTTTTTCAAATACGAGATTAGCCCTAGCTCTCCGCTTTAATTCGTTACATAATATTTTGTTAGGACTTCGGTATCGGCACAAAGAAATCTCAGGTGCGTAAACAAATTTAAAGACCCGAAGCATGAAGCAGTAAATTATCAATAATTATTTAATTAATAATTACGCCTGAGATCGCCAATTAAAATCATACAAACTATGGAATAGATTATCAGTGACGTCCAAAAACAAATTGGATAATTTTTCTCTGATTAGATCTCGACACTTGAAACTCACATGTTGAAAATATATTTCAAAATAATAATAATTTAAAACGAAAATCGTGTAACCGAGCACAATGATAGGATCGATCGTTGTCTTAAAAACAAATCAGTACTAATAAATATTCTATATTTTGCTTAGCTCTGAACGTATGCTCGTTTCAGGCATCCGATTCCAAATCGCGGATACACATAACCTTTGAATACATAATATTTCTTCTCCATCGTCGTTGCCACATCTTTAATGATTCATTAGCTTTCCATGCTGTCCTATTATCTTCTCGGCGCGTATCCGAAAAACCGCAAAAGTTATGGTTAGTCGTTAATTTATGTCCAACTCGTCAAAGATAACAGCATTATTTTGCGTATGAGCAGAATATAACTTTCTACTTCATATGCCGTATCCGTTTTAGGACTGGAACCATTCTGAACATCATAAATCGGTCCAGTTACGAATGTTATGGAGCCACAACATTTTTTTTCTACCTAACTACAGTTTGTCTTCCACTTGACTTGCTCGTTGTAAAGAGTTCAGTTCCAGATGTGTTCACCAGCTTTGAACAGTTACATCATCAATGTCTGGTATTTAAGAAGCTGAAGAATCATAAAATAAACTATCACCACGCATTTAATCACCATCATTTTTTTCCTAATTATCCATCTTAGGCTACATCGTCGTGGATTTGATAAGATCCATTTCAAATTTTTCTCTTCTCTTCTAATAAATGAGCTTTCGATGCCATATATCGAACTTCTTCTTGAGTCGAAACCCTTATATCTGAGGATTGTGTCCATTCTTGTTAAGAATCTTCTTGATTTTGGCTCTCCAGGACCCTCTGCATTCTGCAACTCGTAGTAGAGCCTTGCATCTTCCCTAGTGCCCTTGTATGTTTCAAAGCGCGACGAGATTCGTCAAGGTCTCATTTTTTTTGAGACAAGTCGATCATCTTTGTCGTTTCACATTTCAAATGCGTCAATTTTATGGTCCAGGTTTCCACGCCATAAGTAAAAATTGAGAATACTAGACTAGATTTTTTTGTCTTTTCGGATATCCCCCTGTTTTATATATATAATATATCATCATCATCATCATTTATCAGCCATAAGGCTCTCACTCGCTGAGGGCATGGGCCTTGCCAAACTCTCGCATGGTAGTCGAGGCCAAAGGAACCTGAGTTTCACACGTGACGTGAGGGCTCCCCTTTCGTGTCCATACCGCGGGGACACGAGCCGTCTTGGTATGCGGTTTTTTGTAAAGATTTTACCTCTGTTGGCCATTGCTGGCATTGGACGTACAACTTCTACCATGTTGGTATCGGATTTTACCCTCTCGATTGTGTCCAGGCAAGTAGGAGGGGGTTTGCCTCGGTATTTGTTTGTTCTCTTCTCTAAGGCGTTATCTGCTTTTAACGAGTCACGAGTGACAAGTAGAGTTCCGCCGAGAACGAAGCGGTGCAAGACAAACTACTGGTTAATCAGCATTGATATAAATGCCAGCAATGGCCAAGAAAGGGAAACTCTTTACAAAAAACCGCATACCAAGATTATAATATATATATATATATCGGACTAGAAGTGTCTATATCCATAACTACATCCAGAAGGCATCCAATCTTAGCCTCAATACTCAGTGTTTCCCTTACCAGATGTATCTTGGTGATCAGTACCGCGTCGAGAGTATCCGGCATCTGTGTGTAGAGCTTCAATTAGCGCCCCTGTACGTTTGGTGTACTTGAAAAACCTAATCACTTATACAGTTATATATTAAAATTATAATAAAATCTTGACCTGACTCCCTTGGCCTCGACTACCATTCGAGAGTCTGGTAAGATCGACGATGATATTATTTAATATCGGTTTTAATACGTGAAATTCGTTGTAATAAATCATTATTTTATATTTCCATCTTGGCGCCTGTGTGCGCCGCACAATCTGGCCACAGCTTCAGTTCTTCTATGCTCAAGTCATAAAGGTTTCCATCGTTTGAATCGAACTCATAAAGATCCTGGATTTATTGATAAACAAATCCATAATTAAAAAAATAACTATAATTTCTTCACACACTGAGCAATAAAACCGCTCAGGATTCGAATTCCAATGAAGACATTAACAATAATTATACATTCTTCCATTGTTGCAGTGATCGCGAACCATTTTTCCGATACGTTTTTTTTTTTTTTACTATTATTAATACAACATCGTTTTATTACCGTGCCAGATTAATTTTTCCATCATTTGCGCACTCAATGACGCATTGAGATAATAAAAAAAAAATGATATGAACAATTTATCTAGGTTCTAATTGTAGACAACGTGTCGATATAATCTCCTATAGTATCGAGCGATCGCTGATTTCACATACGATATAGAATTACAATAATATCCAGTAAATACCGATTACACCGCATGCGTATCGGCGACGCCATCTTGCACAATTGACGGAAGATCGGCTGAAACGATATAGATCCACAATTATTGGGTTATATAAATGTCTGGCTATATAAAAATACACGATAAAAAATATATATTGTTAACATATCTTGTCATTGGAAATATGCCTCGATATACATCGAATATCATCGAAAATAAAATTAATATATTTTTTCAGCATCAAGAATGTAAATCTTGGATTTGCGTTTAAGCGGGCGCCTTAAATTAACACTTCTGAGATTATATAAACAAATATATCTATCCATCGATACTTATTTATATCTCATGGCTAAACATTTGATTGACGTTTAGTTTATTAATAATTTTTAATTGCGATAAGTGCACAATTCAACTAAAATCCGATCGCAATCTGCTGTTTTTGATTCGGATATTTGACGTCAACTCGATTATATTCACGCACAATGACGCGCATCCATACAAAATAATTATCTAATTATTATTAGAGATGTAAAAAAATATAAGAAATTCGACAATGGCACCCTGTGAATCATGAGAGTTTATTCCATCGCGCGGTGTTATCATTGTTCGTACTCCATCGCCTCAGATGTATCATCCGCTGTATCAATATTTGATGAAATAAAATTAGAGTACTTAGTAATTACACGGCAACTAGATATTTGCTGAGTAATCAATGCTCGCGTGAACACGTTTAAATATGAAATTGAAATCGTTTTCATTTTCCTGCGCTCCATATTGCCTAGATTTTTCCGGCGCGCGTTCGAAAAACACCACAAACAACAATAAACTATGAACGTTTGCGGTCGAGGCAGAGGTCAACGCAAGAACAACATTTTCACTCGAATTTTAACACATTCAAAATAAAATATAACACAAAACGATGGTAAACCATATCTACATGCGCTACTGCAGTACGCCAACAAACGAATCTTATCTCGAAATCATAAATCACACAATATTTTTTAAACGAAATTTCTATTATCTCGAGTAACAAAGCGTTAAATTTTAATTCCCCGCCATATAAACATTTTACACTGAATATGCTTTTCCGAAAATTACCGGTTAATTTTTTTCTTGCAACCGAATACCTCGCAGAAGCCATTAATTTAATAGCCCATCCGCGTTAGAGCGACATTGTTCTCGAATATCGACGATTACGAAACACTTCGGAAAATTTCATTATTGCGGTTTGCAGTACGTGAAAAAAATCCAATATCTCGCTCGGACGATTGTTCATAATAATTCCAGAATCGTTAAAGAAACACGTAAACTCAATTAAAAACATTCGAATCCGTATTCTATTTCTTATTATCGCCGATCGTTGCAATATTCACATTAGCGATTGCAAATACGATGCACTGTGAAGATATATCAAGCATTCATGAAATTATTATGAAAATATTTCAAAAATATATAATTATAGTATCGAATTACGTGGACTTAGTTTCCATCCAGCGGTGAATTTTCTCGGTATGAGGCAAGACTTCGAAATTCCGATTTTTTTCTTTATATATTTTAATATTTTTATTAGACATTATTTTTTTTAATTAAATAAAAAAAACTTGGTTCAAGTTGTTATGTTACAAGTCAATACAATGGTGGAAAACGTTAAAATTACAATATAACTACAGTTATACCCCCAATAGCGCGTGTTCCGATAGCGCGAATTTAAAAATAATCGCGGAATTCACCCTAATAACGCGAGCGCATTCTATTCATGCATAGCTCGACGTAAACTCTATGCATGTGTGTTGATCTCGCTCGCACATATATATATATGTTCTCATGTGTGCGAGTGTTCGGCACATTTCTCACCATGAGCTACGGATACCTATGTGTATGTCGGCGATAATTTTTTTTACGTTGTTCTTAGTTTTGGCAGATTTGTATTTTTTTTTGCAAAATCTCCCTAACCCTAAATTTTGTATGTGCTTCATTGTCCCGATAACGCGTTGTTCCAATAACGCGGTCCTAACTTTCCGCTATCGGGGGTATTACTGTACAATCTACTGGATGTTTACCCTCCTAACATTGATTTTCGCAAATTTGTTGATTGGGGATGCGATTCCATGGAATAAATTATAGGGCAAATTAATTATTCTGGATTATTTTATTTTTATGGCATGGCTACTTTTAGAATTATTGTACAAAATTAAATCCAAAAAGCGTTCTCGACAAAATATTACGTTACTAAGGAGATGTGGCGGGCGCCCAAAGTAAAACCCTTATGACGACACTGCGGCTCCCTGGGGAGCCGCGGCTCACACTTTGGGAAACCCTGGGTTAACAGCTAGCAACCATTTTGACACATGCCTTGGCAAAAACTGAAAATTTCTCCTAAGAAAAGTAAGTGAAAGCGCATAGTGAAAATATTTAGTCGGTTGTCCATAAGCTGATGTTGTCGGTTAAATTTAAATATTCAAGTATTTTATTTTTTTCAATTAACTTATTTCATAAATCCTACATATCCCAATTTTTTTGTATAAAAAAAGTATAAAGAATAAATATTATAAATAGTCATTGTTAAAACAACAATATTCGCTTCTGTAGCCACGGGCGCGTTTTGTTTTTAATGTTTTTTCTCGCTCGCATCCAGTACGATATGGCAAGTGCGAGTGAAACGTATTAACACGTATCGCGAGAATCAATATCTGACTTAAAATACTGAAACATGGGTTATTCTAAGAATAAAAATAGTTATTCATGATATGTATCATAATTTGGGAGATATTTTGATTTTTTATACTAATCAATACGACGCGTAAATGACGCACGAACTCGACGATGTCCCGCCGCTACTGAGGCGTGCTCGTTTTCTTTTTTTCGCAATTGAGGACAATAAATTATATGATTATTTATTCTTTAAACTTTTTTAGACTAATACAAACAGTTTGGGACATGTGGGATTTATAATAATAGAGTTATTCAAGAAACATCAAAAACTTGGGGTCCCAAATATACCCCATCGGCACAGTTACGTTAAACATAGAACACCCACTCACCACCACTCGATACAGACTGGATGATTAAATTTGAGATGACACGTGTCTCATTTGATTCGGAACGAAAAGTACTTATTTTTTCCGAAAACTGATTACATTATTTTTTCATCGGATTCAACGCCCTGTTTTCAAGTTAATGTGGGTGTTTTTTTTCTTATTTCTTTGATTGATATAAAGCCGCCTCCAAATTGAATTTGAGGGAACTAAAATGCGTGATGAAATGAGCGTTATCTTTTTGCGTCAAGGGATAAAACGATCTCGATAATCATTTTGATTTCGCTGCTAATGCCGCCCTTCTTGCGATGCCGCCTGAGGCGGTCGCTTATTTGCCTCAAGGCACCGCGAGGCCCTGTTTCCATCGTAAACGGATCTATGCAAATAAAACGCTGTATCAATACGATTTTAACAGTTTTTCCAAGGCGCTACAAAAGGCAGCGTTGATGTTTCGATAATTAACACTGAAAACTCAAACAAACAACGACAATTTTGAACGTTATAAAATATCTGCCGCCTTTTGCAAACGACACATTGACCCAATTATCGAAAATATCGTTATCATAACTCGTACACATATAATTATGATCTGACCTTATGTTAACACGAATACGCTCATGGTCGATTATTTAACTATTTGGACGATTAATTTAAACATTATGATAAATTCCATTGATGATTAACGCCGCGAGTTTGTTAGTCAACATATGCACGTCTGAGCCCAACTGATAACATTGATAACAAAGATGGAGCGCACAGTTTTATTTCAGAGCAAACATAGCGTAGATGCAACTAAATTTTCGAAACGAATCCATCGATGCATATTTGTTTTACTCTTAATTTTCCTCTTGCGTTGGGCAATAAGGTAATGAGCACTGTCGAGATACGTGATTATCACCTGTAGCCATTAATTACATTGGAAGAGACGTCGCTGTGTCAATTAAAATAGTAAACGAGCGACACGTCTATTATCCGTGTGACGATTTTCTCGAAAATATTAGAGACGTGTAAACACGTTTAATAGTGCAATTGAATGGAAAATTTTTGGAAAATCGACCTAAACGCAAATCGATTAGAGCGCGTTTAAATTTTACGGCCGTGAAAAAGGTTTTCTTTTCCAATTTGCATAGATCGGTTTTTAAAGTGTATGGTCTTCGACGGCGGTGAAATAGATCCGATCAAATATGTGTCATGGAATAATAGAGCTATACAACCCACCATTGATTGCTTGCGTTTATGTAAATTTTGTGCTGACACACAAATGGAACGATGAAGGATGTCTTCTATTCTGAATATCTTGCTTCGAGTTTTAATAAATTCACAGCAGCGCAGTAAAGTTCAATTATTATGCATTTTGTGCGATGCACTCGTCATTCAACGCCATTTCAAGAATTAAAATATAAATTATTTATCTACATTTAAAACTTGAATGAAAATACATGAAATTCTTGATTAAGAAGTATGATTCTGCGTTCTGAAATTCTTTCGCCTTCCAGTTTCCCGAAGAGTTGTCCTTTCCATGTCCAAAGAACTGAACAACTCTCATCTGCAATTATTGTAAAAACATAAAGTTTTATTGTCCATGCTCAGCTTCTTAAAAAGGGGATACATCATTTATTCTAAGTGCCCGTTGAGCTCTAAACCAACTTATTTAGCATTAGCATCCAACAGGATTATTCGAAATATGGATCTATTCAATCATGACAACCCTTGCCAGCAGGAATATATCTTTCATTATTGCCTGTTGAGACCCCTTCGTTCTTTAAGCTCAGCTTCTCGAAGATATTCACCACAGAAAGCTTCTGAAATCTAGTAAAATTATAATCAATCTTTCATCAGCTTTTCGAGTAAGTCGATCAAATTTGTCTGTATACCTTCGATAAGCAAGTCTTCACAATATACAAGCTGCCTGATTAAGACATTTGCGTAGCTTGGTACTTGAGTACTTTCGTGGACAAATCATTCATGATTCAAATCATCATGATTGTGAAGAAAGAACCTGTCGTGGCTCCGCAATATTCGCCAAAAACCAACAATTTTATAGAGAAAAAACAAGGACACGTAGATCGTCTACGTCCGAAAATGGGCAAAGCACCTGAAGTAGAAGAAGTATCTTAATGGTTGTTCTGATGCTACTCTTCTACTAAATGCTACTCATTCCAATGATAACCTTTTCAAGTATATCTTCTTCATTTCCACGTCCCTGTTACTTGGAATCGAATATCGACGGTTTCCTTTTCTTCAACATTGTTCGAAACGCAACCAACGAAACTTTCTTCGGCACATACTCGTATCTTATTCAGTAATAACACTCATCTTTGTCTAGATTGGTACTACACTTAAGTTTCCTTGAACCCAAAGGCATACAATATTTGTCAACACCCTCGGAGATTTATCATTTTATGTTGTAGTGGTCGAAATCCTCCTATTCGTTCAAATTTTGATCAGACCAGTTATCGGATAAAAAAAACTAAAACCATGGTTATAAGCAAATAATTGTTAGACCCGTGGTCTTTAACACTACGTGGTGTAGTGTTAACAGCTTCAGCAAGTAGAAATATATGGAAGTTCAAAGGTAGAAATCAATATCAGGATTGAGACGGAGAGGAATGCTTTTATCAAAATGAAAAACATCTCATGTTTTCGCCGACTCTCCTTGAAGATCCGTCTCCGAACTCTCTGGTACTAGGCGTGTCTGTACTTCTGTAGTTATGGACGTTGCTGGTAGCGAAGAATAACCGGTCGGAAGCGTTTGAAATGTGGTGCTATGAAATGTTGAAGATTCCATAGAGGGAACACGTCAAGAATACGACTGTACTTCAACTTCGCACTACAAAAACCGTAAAATTTAGTGCTTTGGACACATCATTCGCGTACTAAAGTATCGCCTTCTGCACACCTTCCTAACCTAGAAAGAATTAAGCTGTAGTTGCTCTGTAACATTCGCAACTGTACCGAATTGGGAGTTCCTAAATTGTTCCGAAAAAATCGACATATATATATATAGAAAAAACAAGAACAAGTAGATCGCCTACGTCTGAAAAAGTACGATTCATGTCCAATTTCGAAATGTGCCTCACACTAAGATCTGAGTAAGCGTTCGTCTTCAGCTCCACATCTTAAAGACTATATTTCCAAATATCTTCGATTATCAAATAAAGCGAATAAAAGAAGACGTCACGTGACTTATCAATACTCGAAGACGTTAAATGAATCGATACATGATGAAATTGTAAAAAAAAATATCTTAAGACCTCCGAACTACGTCAACGGGTGTCTTCTTGCTAATTTCTCCTAGGTAAATACGGTCGATATCGGTGTTTTCCAGTTTCTCAGGGTATTATCCGGCAATAACCGATTTCGTGTTGTTCAATAAATTGTATTTAACTGGCCGCTAATGGTTCCGTCGTAACACTTTTATATCATTACACGGCGATGGCGTAGATATTGCAATGCTGAAAAAAATAAACAATTCAATTATATATATATTTTTTTTTTTTACAGCTCAAATTATTTTCTTCTACATAATATTCTATTCAGTGCTCACCGGTCTATTTTCGATATGCATGAAAACTGTGATGTCAACGATAGATCCAGTAATGCCAAAATGGCAACTCGACGCTTCGCTCATCGGTAACTATTGAATCAAAATCATGACCTAAAACAGATAATATACGGATAAAAATTAACTGAAATAATTTTGGGCAGGTACGAACCCCGGAGTCGGTTTCAGACCGATGTCGGATAGGACAGAGGAAGGATCGTTGATTTGGTACGACACCAAAAACGAAACGCAAATCAGCAAATGGGTAAATTTACTCAACGAATTTCTCGACCGTATGTATTTATTTCAATTGATATTTTAAATAATCGATTCGTATGCATTCATAATGTTAATCGTTTGCAGTGTATTTGAAAAAGGAACGTTTAGTCGGAAAGGGAAACAATCAGGTGATATGCGACTTCGGTAGCCCACCGCCAAACGGAAAAGTGTGTGCCGTTGACGTCTCCAAATGGGATCCGTGCACTCCGATCGGAAACTATTCATACACGAATGGATCGCCGTGCTTCTTCGTGAAATTGAACAAGGTAAAATTATTTTAAACATATTTACGATGGAATAAATCGGAATCGGACGGATGTCTGATTCAATTATGTACATATAATCTCTGCAAACTAGAGACAAGGAAGTATTGTACCATTGCGACAAATATTATAAACGCAAACAAGAATGTATGGGTAGTTTAGATTTGTTTTTCTTCATTTTCTTGAATAAACAATCTGGTTAGCAACGAGCTCGGGTCACTGTTTTCTATTCAAATTAACACGTCGCTTTGATTGACGTTCATTGCTGGCACTTTATTGTAATTTTGTGTTCCACGACAACGTGTGATGTTTAATGAAACAAAATAAAATTATGAAATAACATTCGGTTACAACGGAAACATGTTAATTCGGATTATACCGACGTAAATTAGAAAAGACTTGTTTTAGAAAAAATATATTACTGATGACCCGACGATAATAATCATCATATTTCAGATATACGGATGGATGCCGGAGTTCTACGACGATCCGACCGACCTCCCCGAAGAAATGCCTGTGGATTTGAAGCAATACATCAACGATCTGCCCGTCGTAAAGGTAAACAAATGCAATTTTATCGATCAACAATTTGCATACACTTACAATTGTTCTGACGCAAAGCAACCTATTTACGTCGAGTGTCGTAATACGAGCGAGTAATGTTTGCGCATAGCCTTTTATCTCGATAGTTTGATCAAGAGATAAATTACCTTGGATCAAAATTCAGCGTAAACACCGACAGATTGCACAAATTGATAACTCCGACGAAAAATAATGTTCCGATCGACGCCTCTGAAAAACGAAATGAAATTAAATAGGCATATTATTTTTATTAACGCAGAGAAAGCAGGTGTGGATAACGTGCTCCGGCGAACATGCAATCGACAAGGAGCTGCTGAACAACGGCGGGGTCAAATACGTACCGGAACACGGACTACCCGAATACTACTTCCCGTACGTCAACACGCCGGGATATCTGAGTCCGTTGGTCGCCGTGCAGATCGTGCGCCCACCACGTAAACATAAATAAATTAAACAATTAATTAAATATCGAATGCGTATATAATATTAATCATTTTCGTTGCAGTGAATCGCATAATCAACATCGAATGCAGGGCCTGGGCTAAAAATATAAAATACATCGGAGGACACCGCGATCGCGAAGGTTCAGTGCACTTCGAACTGATGATAGACTAATTCGACGTCGCGTCTCGTCGTTATTATTATTATTATTATTGTTTAATATGATATAGTATATTGAAACGGTATGTCATATTAAATCTGTGCAAAGCTCACAGCCTTCCGGGCCCATCGAATCTAGGTATAATAGTTACGCAAGTCTTCCGAGATTACAGCCTATATCAAATTGAATGTTTCTAGTCATTCCGTGTTATATCAGTTCAGATAATAATTAATTAATATCGATGCAATGTATGTATATGTACTTATCTACGTATTAAACAATTGTCAAATATCGTTTAATATGTATTAACGAAGATTAATTTTACGGCCGTCGTGATTTTTAATTGCACAAACTTCTTATTAATATATTATCCATACATATAAATCAAAAAAATATGAATATTTTCGTATCGACTGTATAAATAAAATTAAAATAATGAATCATGACATACGACAATTAGCAAAATTGTATGCGAGAACACATCGCACGTGCTCACGAATGCTCAGAATAATAATTGTGTTTCCATTGTATAAATATTTATACATCCGACTCGATGTTTCATCAATTTTTACAAATAATTTATTAATAAATGCGCGAGAATTGCTCCAAATATAAGATAAAATTAGTTCATACAAATTATTTATTGAATTTTAATTAGAACTCGTTTCTAACATTTTAATTCTATATCGTTACACGTAAGATAATAGATTTAATTATAATAACACGATCGATGTCGACCTCATTGTGTTATTCAACACATGTTCATATGTAATATTTATGATTGTACAAAATTACTTACAAAAATTGTTATATAAAATATATTTTACGAAAAATAAAACTATTTTGTATTTATTTATTCATAATTAAGATGAGAATTGATTTAAAAATGCATTCTATAAACTGTATCTATGATATAAAAATCTTGAACCCATAAAAAGCATACGAGATTGATCCAAACGTTACCTAAAAACAAAATAGATATCAATTAATAAATACAATAAAAATGTTATAAGCAGATTAAAATGTATTCACGTTTATCGCTGAAAATTTGTACACCTATCAACGGCGATTGATAATTTTTCTGTGTCGTAAACGGAAAATAATACGTTTCAAAACTCTAAAAAAAATTATTTCCGATAATAAATTAATTTATTTATTTATTATTAACATAGTGGTAAAATTATAAAATAAATGTATATAGTAATAAAGAAACTGTATAAAATTAAAATAATGTATATAAAGCATAGCATATAATAAAAAAATATAAATATTTAACGAATGTATATAAGAACAAATATCGTCATTAATTGCTCTGTTATATTTATTTCAGTTTAGTAACTCAGGCCAATCACGCATAAAAACATATAAAAATATATATAAAATCGAAATTATAAAATCTCATGATGATGATAATTTTGTATGACTTTTACTTTGCCACACTTCGCATGCTCGTCGCTGGATGAAGTTGCCTTCATCCCTTCAGAGCATGCCAAGAACAGCATTAGTTGGCTATGTAATCCTGGTACAGATTGATCAACCAGCCTTGCGGAGGGCCAGGCCTCTCTTTGTGACGGCAGACCAACATTGCACACCTTAGCGATAGTCTAAAATAGCCGCCGGGTGTGGCATTGCTTCCATCTGAACGAGTTTCTTCGTTGCCACTACGGCCTGGGACCTGGAGGACGGAGTGAGTTTGTTGGAATTAGTAATGGATGACTAGGGAGCCGGGACAATATAAAAGATCAACGAAATGGTAATATTTAACATCAGATATATAGCTACTTGAGACTCGTTTTGGGCAGATGTGCATATGATGCCTGTGTATATCTATATAGGTGTGTGTGTGTGGTCACCCGCTACTTGTCACTCGTGACTCGTTAAAAGCAGATAACGCCTTAGAGAAGAGAACAAACAAATACCGAGGCAAACCCCCTCCTACTTGCCTGGACACAATCGAGAGGGTAAAATCCGATACCAACATGGTAGAAGATGTACGTCCAATGCCAGCAATGGCCAAGAGAGGGAAACTCTTTACAAAAAACCGCATACCAAGACGGCTCGGGTCCCCGCAGTATGGACACGAAAGAGGAGCCCTCACGTCACGTGCGAGACTCAGGTTCCTTTGGCCTCGACTACCATGCGAGATTTTGGTAAGGTCCATGCCCTCAGCGAGTGAGAGCCTTGTGACTGGCAAATGATGATGATGATGATGATGATATCTACATAGTCGGCCAAGTGATTAAGCAGAGTAATAGCTCTGGTTACCGGACAGTTTCCAAGAGCACCAGTCCTCACATCTGGCGGAAGAAAAAGCACACGCAAATGAGCCCGATGGTAGTAAGGTGGAGCCCATAAGGACAACTCGCACAGTACAAGGGGGTTATGTACTCCACCAGCTAACAGCTTCAATACGTGCTTCGTCAAGTAGATTGATCTTTTTTTGTGAGGATTATATACCCCAGGCAAACCTGAATCCACGCGCTGAGATATAAGCTCGGGTAAAATCCAAATTCCCTCATGTAGAGATATCTTAAGAATTTCTTCTGGATTTTCTCTAGCCTGAGAATATTCGAAGCGTCATATGGCGCCAAGACGATAGATCCTGATTCAAATAAACTCTGAACCACTATAACTAAGGTGCTATGTATGTAATGAGAATTTCTCAAGACAAAGCCTAACATTTTTGAAGCTCTATTACATACATCGTCGTATACACGTGAATTTAACCTAAATTTAGAGTCGAACAGAATTCCCAGATCTTTAATTGACGACTGCCTGGGTAGAGTTACGTTCCCAAGCATGTAATCATAGGTTAGAAATACTTTAGATCTTGAAAATGGCATATCTTGACATTTCCCTTGAAATTAATGTTGATAATAATTTTAATATATTAATTATATTATAATTTACCTGCGCAGGAAAATATTTTATTGATTCAATATTTATTTTATCGGACGCATCTTTTCCTTCACAGCTGGCCCATATTTTCTACGCATACAAAATATAAGACATTCACATAAATATATATTTTCATACGACAAAGATGATTACCGTTTTATTAGACGTCCTTATTTTATTCTTTAAATCTGAGGGCATTAATTTCGGTAGCACCGACGTCTTATTGTAAGGTATCGGTATCCAATTGAATACTTTATTGATTTTCAATATAACGCACGGTTGATAAACGTCGTATCCGAATGGAGGAACAGAACACGGTCCCAACGACGATATATTAAAATAGCACGAATAATTTTTTCTATCGAATTCCGGCTGAAAATACACCTTGATTAATACGTATAAATATTCAAAATCAATTTTTGGTTTATTTTTACGTTAAACTCGCAATCCAGGACGTTGTCGTTAGATCCGTAATCTATATCGGACAGAAAATATTAATAATACAATCAGAATATTTATTATAATTATTATCATACGTACGCTGCAATATGTCCGGTATGTTTTTCTCATATGTTTCAGTATTATACGGAGCCGATCGGGACATTATTGATGTTTTTTTATACGGAGTTATTGAAATAGCTATTAAAAATGTAATTGTAATATATTCGTATATTGAGAATTTAAAATATATTATTATTATTACCGATGGTATTAGTTGAACGCAGTGTTTGCATGTTATAAAATGGCCGTTCACGCAATTCGATTATGGATAGTCCTGCCGCAATGAATCCGAAGAAAAACAATAGTAATATTCCAAAAAACATTAAATAATATCCAAATATTTGTGCTAAAAAATCAGAATGTAATATGGGATTCTAATAATAAATAAATATATTTATATTTACCCCAGCCGAGTGTATTTCGTCCGAATATTTTATTAGTGCGCTTATCGTAAATATATCGCATACACGTCGTCGGTGTTTCATCGTCGGATTTAATCGAAGTAGAAAGCTGGAAACAAAATAAAATTGTATTAAAAAAATATATGTAATCAATTTTAGGAAAGTATTAGCTTACCGATACATTATTTAGATTATTGTAATCATCGGCGGGAATATCATTTTGATTTTCCGAGATGGATGGTTCCGGATTGGACACTACATTCTCGTTTTCGGACGACACGATACCAGTTTCGGCCATTACGATTTTTTGTGCAAAACAAAATATGATTTATTTTGAATATAAAGCAAATAAAAGAATATTAAAAATATTTCAAATTTTATCGTATTGAATTTATCTACTTTTCAATTAGAGAATGATAAGAAAATATATGATGTTTTGAGTTTTATCATTATCTATATAGTGGCAATTTAGAGAGTTGATTAAATAATCTCTTATTTATTTATGGGTGTATGACGCAAAGGTACAACTGTCCCCTCGACCTAATTCGTTTCTGAAGCAATAATTCTAATTTATAAGATTTATTGACATTTCTCAAAGGAAATAACAAGAAGAGATGTTATTATTTAGAAGAAGAGTCTACTTCTATAAAAATAAGAGTGGCGAGTAAAAACTGACTCATTTTATCTCAAATTTTACTAACTTGTGGAAACATTGGAATTAATTCGTCAAATTAAATCACCGGTTTGAACGTTTTTTATAGCAATTCAAAGGCAAATGCCGGGATAGTTCCTTGAGCCGTTTTCCATCACATTACCGCTTCCTACAAACTCGCTCCGTCCTTTCAGTTCCGAGGCCGTAGCCGCAACGAGGAAACTCGTTCGGATGGAAGCAATGCCGCACCTGGTGGCTGTTTTAGACTATCGTTAAGGCGTGCAATGTTGGCCTGCTGGCCCAAAGAGGGGCCTGCCCCTCCGTAAGGCTAGTGGGTCAACCTGCACCTGAATTACGTAGCCAACTAATGTTGTTCTTGGTGTGCTCCGAAATGGCGGAGGACGACATTTTGTTAAAATTTTAACGTTAAAGATAGAATTGCGGAGTTAATCATCATACTGAAAATAGCATTCCAGAAGTGCTTTGAAGATTAGAAAAAACTCCGGCACAAGTGTATGATGTATCCGATTAAGATTAATTTGATGGGGACAAAATTACGATCGATAAATGATTGCCTTTTTTGTTAAAATACGTGGAATTTAAAGATGGAATCACAGTTTTTATTCGGGGGACCGAAAAGTAATCAAAATACTTGTTTTCCGCAAAATTTATTTATGACAACATATTAATTAATGGCTTTTCTTTAAACGTTTTCGCCTCGTCAACATTTAAAAAAAATCCGTAACGTATGTTCCATTGATCATAATAGGTGGTAATCGGACGTTAAGAGATCTGGTGGATATGGGGGATGGGGTTAAACTTCCAATTACAGCTCACTTATGTTTTCTTGAGGTTTTTTTTGCAACGTGAGGTCTCGACTAAAATCGATGGTTTATTTAAGTTCATGTTTCAATCGTTCACAATACATAATCGGTTTCTCGAGGTTTAAGCAACTCGTAGTGTAATGCTCAAAGAAGGACCGTCCTTAATGTTAAGGCTGGTCAAGGGGTTGGAGTAGGTACTTGCCTGGAAGAAAGCCATTGTTTTTGTCGTACGGGATTATTGTTGCAATACGTCAACTTCATAACGGGAAACAGGAATGCACAGATTGTACGGCACTGTTACCGATAATTCATATGGAAAATATCTTGATTATGAGCCCTTAGCAAACGGCGTAGATGATGAACAGCCAAAGCTTATTCGATAACTGACGATTCGATGGTTTGACGTTGATCTGACACCCATCACCTAATTTTGAGGTTTGTCCTATTCGGACAATGTCCTCGCGGTTCATATTTCCATTTTTAAATTTTTTATATCACCGATGATACTTGTTAAGTTTTAAAACATCACCAGTATTTTTGATGACTTGCGTTGGTTCGTAATCTTTTCATTGATCGAACAAAAGCAGCATACAATGGCGCAAGTGCGTTCTAAAGCTTCGACATCCCTTAACCTATTTTTTTTACAAGGTAACCATAAAATTACAATTTTTGCTAAAACTTACATGTTTACTGGACCACTGACTTATTTTTCAGTCCTCCTTATAGGCGCAACAGCTCTATTGTAAAACCCTGGCCTCATCCAACACCCTTCTCCGTTTAACCGGTCTGCCGCCATGTTGCTCCAACTTGTGTCCCTCTGTACACAGTCCAACCACCTTAGCCTCGTCATTCCTAACCTATGGGGACAGAAAGGCTTGTTAACCATAAGCCTTTTCTTCGTACTTACAAATTGGTTTCGTTGTTATTTGTAATAAATGAGTCGAGATATATGAATTCCTGGACAGCCTCGAAGCTGTACACTTTGTCTTTTGAGGGTTTAAGGATTCGTTCTTGGCAAATGGGCATGTATTTTGTCTTGGTCTCATTGATCCTCTGTCCTCTTAACACTTTTGTTAATTAATATTCAATCGTTTACACAAATAGGTACAGTGTACCCCCCCAATTACACTATCCCGAATTACACGCTGAGTTGAAATATTCCCCGCCAGCCCCCAACTTGAACGGTCGAATACATACAGGGCCGATTATTCATTTGACACGGGTTCGGCTGCACACAGCGTGCGTCAAACTTTGGCTAGCGTCTGTGTATTCGACACGTGTCAGGCTTTACCCCCAATAACACTATCCCAACTTACACGGTCCCAATTTTAGTGTTAGTGGGGGATTAACTGTATTGCAATTGGGTTCAGAGGATAAAAAATAAAACGGCATTCCGATTAAAAGACATTTATATATTTCTACATATAAGATTATATCTGTAATTTATCCCATCCGTGATAATGGGTAACTATTTCGATACATAAAAGCTACTCGAATGTATATATAATATCGCATCTAAAAACATTGTCAAACACTTACTAATAAATAATTATTTGCTGGAAGAATACATACCAAAGTAGCTAACTAAACGATACATTTACATGCAATTATTATTCATTTGTACACCTTAAATACCATGTTTGTGTGACAAAAACTGAAAATAAACATCTAATAATTCACTTAATATAAAGGAGGAATATAATTTGAGTCATACTTCGTAACAAACAATATTATAAATATTTTCAGAAACTTTATTAAGGACTAGACTGTACACAAACAATGACAACTATATCAACGAAATATATAAATATATATAATAAAGTGATATGAAATAACTATCACAATAAATTTTATTAGACGTTACCACACAATAGCAAATATGTAAGATGCAAATATATAATATTTACATCAAAAAAAAAATCTTACACGTATATATAGCGATCTCCTGATTATCCACCGAGGATTACACATAACCGATAATGAAAATACTTGATACAACAATGGAAATGCGAGTTGCATTATGGCAATACAATAAACAACAGATATAACAACTCACTATTATATATATAACACTATAAATAAACATGATAATTTTTACGCTATCTTTGGGTATTTATTCCCTTTTTTATTTTAAATAACCTTGGATAATCGGGAATTCATTATATATATAAAAAATAAATGTATACTATTATTATCAACTTCAACGGCGAATATCACATATGAAAAGACCCGCGCACGAAGCATACGTTACCGGGGCGAAGCCCTCCCCGAACAAAATTTAGGCGCAACGTTTAAAAAAATATATGCGAAACAAGCTCAGTGCGGGTTGGCAAATGCTACGCAAGTACTAATGCTAGTACCGAGCTAAACACCAACGGGGAAACATATACAACACCTTACATATTGGAAATTGCAATAATTTAAACATTCTACAACGTATAGTAACATATTATTTACCTTAATTCAACAATGAACTAAAATTATGAGAATCATGTCTTTAAATTACATGAGGTCAAATAAAAAAAAAAAAAAAAAAAAAAACTTTCATATAATTGTATATATAATGTCAGCATATATATTTATACAATATTTTCCGCTCGTAAGCCTACATCAGTCTTTTAAATAAAAATAAAGAAGACATATAATTTTACATGAGGCTAATATGAAGATAATGAGACTGACATTTCAACGATGAGCTAAAATCCTAGCGCGTATGGCAACACTTGGGCACAATCGACACGAAAACCGGCCATGATCCGAACAAATCAAAACACTCGATTATTAAACGACGTATATGATTTGTTCGTAATTGTTTTATTATTAGTCCAGTGCTCAATGTGAGCACTTTTGTCTATAAACGTCTGAAATTCAATTACGAACAAACGAGATTAGATGCGGCGGCCATTTTTGTGCCGATTCGTCCGCGCCACGCGATATTCAAATTATTATCATGAACAAAATCCGAGACAATGCGTAATGTGTTTCTCATTTCATCAATAATAACGGCAACGTAACATCCACAAGACATACACATGTTATAAACGCAACAATAATATAAAAAAATACATAACAAATAAGCATAACAATCTTACATTCAATAGTATTTTTATTATATTTTTTTTTTTGAAACATACTTATGTAAATGTTAAATTATTCCTACGGCTATACGAGTATTGGTTAATTTGTATAATGGTCTCTCTCTCGATTTAGATAATTTGTTCTTAATTGTAATGAAAAAAAATTATCGTACGCATAATTTTTACGTTAAACTATTCATAGACCATGTATTCATTATAAATTTGTTCGGTTCCCTAATTCAAAGTGAAAATGCATTATTGTTTAATGCTAAATATATAAAGAGTTCACTGGAAACAATATCGTCTACACATTCAGAAACAAGCAAGCATTCTTAACATTTAGATTCGGGATTTATATCAACATTATATTGAAACAGATATGGATATAAGAGTCTATGGGGGATAATACCTTAATAATCTTAAATAAATATCTTATATACATTAAATTCTGACTGTAAACACCAAGAAATATGCATCAATGCCGTTTATTTCGTACGTATATAGCTAATGAACACACGCTATCAACTGTTTAGGCCCCCGAAAATCCGTACACCTCCAGCACTCGGATCTCAAAGTCGCCGCTCGGACACAACGGCGGATTGTTGAACGTTTGACAGTGGTCCGTCTTGCCGTAGCGAATGTTTTCGTCCATCCATATCGCTTGACCCCCGCTGAAATTAACAAAAATAATCAGTCAAATCGTAACGCACTCCATAATGCCGTTGATCGAAATGACTTACCCTCCTCCGATAGTGATCATCTTGGCGTCGGCGGCCATAAAAAGTTCGGCCCCGTGTCCGACTTTGTCGGAGCCCTCGGCGCATCCGACCCACGGATATTTTGCACGGTCCGGATACAGCGAGAATAAGAACGTTTCGCCGGTACCGAAATAAGCTTGGCGGTTGCCGCGATCGTCCTTCATGTTCCTCTCGTACCACCTCGACGAACAATAAGCACCGAATACCTGAACAAAAATATACAATTACGTTACATATATACCATAAGCTCGATTCATCAGTTTGCAGATTATAGTAAACTCATCAGTGTGTATACTGACGGAGCTCTGTCAGTACACACAGTACACTTTACCATCGCTTATTGGATATTTCTCATTGATAACAACTGGCAGGAAGTTTCCAATAGGACAATGCACTCGGCTTGAAGTAAATTGTGGTCAGAAGCAGTGACTGAGAGTCGTTTTGAGGCTGTGCCTATAGTGGAGAATATTTTCTCCCTGGGGAGGAGATGTGAATGATAGTAATGTGGATGAATAGTGGATCACTGACAAGCTATTAGAGCTCGAGAAGGAAAACCACAAGACTAATATAGATACACTCTCTTCAGGCTTGGAGGAGGAGGAGGAGGAGATAGAAAAAGCCCTTTTCAGGAGTAGCCAATATTTATTTATTTATTTATTTGACTACGATGGATGAATGAGCGAAAAAGGCGTTCCAAAGCGACATTCATCCAAATAAAGATTTGATAAAGATTCTAAAGACTCTAAAGATGCAAGGGGAATGAGTCTCTCAAACTAATATTCTCCCAAGTGTCGAACCACGATATCGGTTAATTTTTTTACTATAATTTCAGTTGGATTGAAATTTATATTATTTGTTTATAATTATTTATTCAACAAAAGATAGATGGCATTATATTAATTATTTTTATAAAACATGCGGAGGTAATGGATCTCTTCCTCTTGCATACCAGTGATATAGAGAATTTCTTGAATTCATAGTTTTCGTCGGACAACTATCCGACTATTAACTTAGCTCAGTTGCGGTTAACTTGCATTATCAAAATAATATGCATGTTCGAGTCGTTGGATGATAAAAGAAGATGATCAGACATATTTATAAAAACTAAAATTATGCCTAGAAAATCTAAAATTGGATTATGGTAAACTCATCAGTATGTGCACTGACGGAGTGCAGACTCCTCAGACAGATCTCACAACAACTTGAATTTTTTTAAATCGTTCTGTACTAATATATTATTGCATTTTACACCAAAAAGTACTGTTTGGTAAAAGTTTAAAAAATATGCAGAATGAATATTGTGAATTATTAGATTTGAAATATTATCGTGACCTTCCCCTTAATTGTGAGGTGCACTGGCTTTCTAGAGAACAAATTCAGAGTAGATTTTAGAAATGCTGTTACAAAATTAGGATTTTATAATTTCTGGAGTTCATTACCCTATGAAGATTTACTAGAACCGAGAAAATTTTCAAGAAATTATATATGTCATATTGGAACGACATACAGATGACTCCAACCTGAGCTCTCTCTCTCTCTCTTTCTCATCACATCCAACAACTGTGGCTATCTTCAACAAAAAGACTCCAGCAACTGCAGAACCACCGGCGGGTTCAATGACAGGGGTCGCCCTCTCATCCAAGAGATTATATCTCACTATTGTAGATTGGTGCTCCAATAAACATCTGTCTTTTGAATTGGTGTACATTATTTAATTTAGTTGAATGTTTGAGTTATTCTTTTTCCTCTTCTAAGTGAAGCAGATCCTACCTCTATCCCTATTATCCTACCATAACCATGCCGATGCTGTCTAATATGGCATCTTTCCCACGGGTCTCCTGGTGGAGAGCCCGATCGGACACATGGATCTGATCAGCTATGTAATTTTCTACAGGATTTTCTCGCTTTGCATTGACTTTCGGAGAGTTGTGCAATGCGTCTTTCCCTCTCTCTCTCTTTTCCCTTTTCTTGAACAAAAATCGTAGGTCGATCGATGGCAAGGGATGGAACTGTGTCTGAACTCGTATGTGAACTATCAATTGGGATAAAATGTATCACTGGACCATAATACTAAGACGATAGATCGTGTATCCGTTCGATCCTTTCGGACGTAATTCTAAAAAATGATCAAGTAAAAGAAGGACAACCACCAAATTGTCGTACCTCATTATTGCACGTTTTGATCATAAGCAACGTGGGCTCGTGTTGTTCAACCCGCACGTAAAACGTCGTCAGAGAGCATCCATGTTCCTCGGTAGTATACAATAATACTGGTTGATACATCGTTATTCTTATGGGGAGCCACGACCACAACGTAAACAACTGAAAACGAAAAATACACATAAATATATATAGTTCTAAACGGCGAGACGAATCATTAGTGTAACTAAATAACGGATAAAGAGCCAATAGTCTATAAAAATAATAATGTCTAATTAAAAAGCAAATTTACACACATGCATCACACACTGATTAATCAGCGGGTATAATGACGGCGTGAACAATAACTTTCACGGAAATATTGTCGTTGCGTATTTTTATTATTATATTCATTAAAATTCGATCCGACGATCATCGTAACTCTACATTTTAAATTAAACAATAATAAAAAATACACGTAACAATATTTCCGAGTGCTCGGTATAAATAATATCGGTAATTAAATGTGGCGATTGTGTGAAATGAACATTTTATTATTTTTATTTGTACAGCTAACTCTTTCTAAACCAATATTAATTAATCTACATTGTTAATTCCCGCAGGGAATTTTACTTATCAATATTTATTCCGAGATTTATTTGTTAATATGTTTAACTAACCCAGGTATCATTAGGATATTTGTATACTACGAGTATTTTTTAATTAAATAACTAACCCAACTGTTTTATTATTAATATTATTGGGGTAAATCAACAGAAATAATCCAATGATGGGACGTAACGAATACATGGAAGTTGCTTACTATTTCCAATCAATTAACCCATAAGACAGACAAAATTTTTAGTTAAGTTATAAACTAAATTACAAATAAACGATATTTATTATATAAAGTTTTTTTTTTTATTATTACAGTTTTTTCACATCAAATACACTTTTTTTCAAATCAAATGCACCCTAAATACTAAATACTATGGAACCCGTTATTTTACGTTTTTGAAGAAACGTAATTAGCGGGAAAACGTATTTAAATATTTTATTTAATTTTTAAAAAGGTTTCATTTGATGTGTAAAAGGGTGGATTTGATTTTTAAAAAGGTGCATTTGATTTGTAAAAGGATGCATTTGATTTGAAAAAAGGTGTATTTGACGTGAAAAAACTGTATCAAATTATTTATTCAGAATTTTTTGTATATTATTTTAAAAAAATAGTCGTATTTTTTAAATTGTCGATTTTTAACAAATAGACTATTCGCCATGCTAAAGGTAACATTCTCTTAAAAAATAATTTGTCGATTTTTTATGGTTAATTTTCTTTTGGATACGATCGGAAGCAGGAATCTTTTGTTACATTATATGAGAATTTTAAAGTTAAAAAAATGGATAAGTAAATTTCATTAGAATCAGACAAAATTTTCAGTCAAGAAACCGTAAAAACTGACTGAAGTAAAGATTGTGTATGAATTGGGCAAAAAGGCAGCAAATTTTGGTGGTTTGTGACTAGAAAAATTTTTGGTGGTTTGTGACTAGAAAAAGTTTTGGTGGTTCGTGACTATAAAATTGCGAAACAACCACAAAAGAAATTTATATATCATAGAATTCGAGAGCAAGGTGGATTAGATAGATTTATGAAATGTCGATGAGGCATTAATATAAAATATATAACTGTTTTATTCGGCACAATTTTTTAAGAGTAATCGTCGATACAAAATTTGATTGACCATAGATAATATTTGTTTCGGATGTAATTTTACGGTATTACCTTTATCGTGGCAAACGGTACGGTTCAGGGACCTAATATAATTAAAATATTCGAGAATATATGCATTGTTGATGTATTATGAATTCTTAACTACTAAATAAATAAGATAAATAATCATACCAACAAGGAAATAATATCTAAAGCTAAAAATCTTTATAAAATTGTGCGTATAAAAATAAAATAAATAATTTTACTCTTATACAAAATAAAAACATTTATATGTGCGCCATATAAACAGTATCAAAAACTTACTTCCTCTTGGCTAAGTATCTGCGACTTGATGGCGTGTAAAGGATACACGCCAACGGAAAGGGCGCGGGGCCCTGGAGAATGAGAACCCTATCGATCGTTAGCAGCGTGACAATATAATATGCATACGTTTAATATTTAAATAATCATCAAACGACCATTTACTGAATATTATATTATAATAAATAAGATGTACATAAACATGAAAAATAATATTGGTACGGTATCTCGAAGATTATGACAAATACGACACTCATAGCCGGGATTAAATGCAAAACTCGTTTATTTGTTTAATTTGATCATGCTCCGACGACGTAAAATTCGTCATTAATCAACACCAATCTGAACAATATTGCGTTTATATCGGCGACAGGCAAACGATTGCGTTACATATAGATGCAAAACATTTTCGAGTGGTGATGAACGATTTGCCTATCGCCGCTACATGTAAACACGTTCGGAAACTCATTCGTTGTTATTAAAAGGCTGTTATTAAATCAATTAGATATGTAATCACACATATTGTCATAATCAAACAAATATAAATATGTAATCAATACGATACCATTTGCTTACACGAGTCATCCGATGACCTCTGTAAAATTAAATTTGAACTCAATAACATATTATGGTGATTGCGGGTGATATTTCACTGGATCGCATAATCGATACAGTGGAATGTTTCGAGATACGCATATAATAATTTTAAAAAAATCAGGTAAACACGTATAGTTAATCACCTCTCTAATGGTAAGCGTGTGTGACATCATCTGAATGTTGACTTGTGATTGACTAGTCGGCAAATTATCAGACGAACGCGATCTAACTAATTGCCGCGATCCGCTCATGATCGAGCGAGACTTGAGCACCATCTCCGTCTTGATAAATACCCGCGAAATATACTGAGAGCTGAAACAAACGCATGTATTAAACGACGTCCGCATATTTTACGTGGAATACGAAGCGTCACATACCTTAATGCTCTAATACTAAAGGCAGTCCTCAATAGTTTAGTCGGTGAAACAGGAATGGTTCGACAAAATTTATTTAACGTATTCTCTACTCCGTTTTTCGTCACCTCCTCCATCCACTCTGAGTGTTGTGTTGTTGAAAATTTATGAAACAATATTATGATTGCCATCGCAATCCGGTACAGAACCTAAAAATGCGTTTATAAATAAGATTATCGATATATAGAAACGTGAGCGATGTATAATCGTATTTACCTTAATTCCTTCATGGAAGAAACAATCCATAACGCGAACGAGATGCGGAAACGGCAGGCTCGCTAAAATCCACCATTCCCAATCCGCATACAATCGCTCGGCACGCGTTCCGCACAAACGCCCGATATGAAGCCACGGAGATTTCTACGCATATAAAAAATATTCAATAAAATATATATATATATATATGTCTCTGTAACATATGATAAAAATATATAGTATTACAGCGTGTTTTTTTGCGATTTGCATGACGGTTTTCCAGGTAACTTCATATAATAATTTGGTCTGCGTGATGAACATTTTCTCTTTGGATGCGACTAAACTCGCCATGCAATGGTAGCATTCCTCCTCTGAAAACAAAACATAAAAATAAATTGACGAAATTGTTAAACGCTGCCAATAAAAACTGTTAAATGTTCGCATAAAGAAACGGCAATAAGTGTATTTATGTAAAACATTAAAGTGTGTTTAACGACGGTGCATGGAAGCTCTACGTGGAGCTTGTTAACAGGTTATCGCGAAAAATTTTGGCACGCGATCAAAATTTAAATATTTGACTTTGAGCGGTTTGCAACGCTGGCCGAAAATCGTCGTCGTAAATCGATTGGACACACGTTCGGCGGGCGAGCAAAGTCAAAGCGGATCGATCTTTCGCGTTATCCGAGCGCATGTTATTTCAGCGATTACGTAATTTCGCGAGTATACAAATAAGACATAATCTATAACACTTTAGATGTAGATCAAGGAGATGATTCTATGCGAATGTATCATCGCCGAACGCAAATCATACGCGCATAAATCAATTTTACGCTCCCGCAATATGTTTATGTGTCGCGTTGGAATATATGGAGCGAGCCGTCACTGACGGAAAGTCGTTATGTAAGTATCAGCGTTTTGTGAACGACGTATCCTTGCTGAAAAATTTGAAATACGGCGTCGGGCTCGCGCGATATGTAATAATTTACAAACACATCACGAGTTGCATACTGTTTGAGCGTCGAAATGGCACAACAGCACGTGCCCCCGCCTATCCATACACTTCAAAGTTTAAAATAAATATTTTATCAGTCGCGTGGTAGCCACGAGTAAATCTTGACACGAAGCCAAGAAAAAAAATTGATGAAAACATCTCGGCTCGCAGGGACATTAGCCGTCGTCAATGAGAAAGTCGAACGGATCGATACCGATCCTTATTTTTAGTGATACGTCGGAATCTAACGAAAGACGCATACCTGCAAAAAAGATATTGCCAACTCACGATTTTATTTAAACCCACATTGTGTAATAACGAGCTACGTACGCCGATAGCTATGTACGAAATACGATTCCGAGATATTTGATATAAATATTGACCGTTCGTTATAAAATTTATAATATAAATAATATTTTGTACAGACGGTCCATCGAATCTTATGTAATTATATGAATCAAAAGTAATCCGTCGAGGATTATGTACAATATTATATTTTGTAACGGAATCTGGATGAGAAATCATTACGAAATGGCATAACTATCTCGAGCAAATAAGAGTGATAATGCAAATATTTGGCTTCGAAAGCTTATCAGACGTTTGACATTTGGATTTATCGCTTCTTAATAAAACAAAAAAAAATGCAAGTCAGTCTCGGAGCATGCCGGTATAAAATGATTCATATATTATCATTGATCAACGTTAAATCCGAAGGATAGTGCATTGAATTTGTTATATTTTCAGGTGTGATAAAAATTCAAATTGAATCAATCAATGCTCGGAGAAACTTCTCGTTTGTTTTTTTTTTATTATGCCAGTTATAAAAAAAAAAAATTCGAAGCAAACGCGGCCACCAGACAATCCGGTGACCCAACCCAGTCGGCCATGACATTGGAACTGGTGCAAAACATTTTCGCGTAGGAGTAAACTTGGATACCGCGACCAAGTCAATGTTCGCACAGGGAGCGGCACTTCAAAAACTAGAGAAACAATTCAAAAGCAACATCTGGCATCTTGAATTATATAAATCTCTAAAAATAGAGAATTGATTGACGAGGGGCTTCGAGCGCACCGGCACGCGATACCGCGGGAAAACAAACAGTTTCGCAATAAAAGTGTGTGGAAACGACGGATAGGTCATTACCTAAAAAAGAATTATGGAATTAAGAACGTACGACTGTCTAAAACCAGCGATTTCCAATCGATGATACGCCGAGACACTCGGGATAAATAGAATATAAATCTATGCATAAATAACGAATAACTAATTGGTTTACATAATTCGTAATCAATGAATCAAAAAATCTCATATTAAATAAGTCATAATCATGCTTCTATAAAAAAAATAATACGAAAACGTTGCTCCAGATCAGTTCATTGTTAAATCAAGTGATGTCCTTGAAGTTGCAGGTTCTTTCGTTTTTTTCCTACTACGATTGAAACAAGGTGATGAAAAACTGCTAAGAAACTTCGGTCTGACGATGACTTCTTAAATAAATCGATTCAATTTCTCGCCTATCCAGATGACATTGATATTGTGGCAAGATCAACTCTCAAAGATGAGCTTAGTAAAGCCATAAAACACAGAAGTCCCGACTGGCAAACTGAATTCAAAAGCATTTACGATCGAGACTCCTCGAGAAATATTGAGATCAAGCTGTATAAGACACTCATCATTTGCCAGTCATGAGACAAAGGAGCGCGCCGGTCCATATGGCCAGATTGTGCGGCGCACACAGGTGCCCGAAGATTAGGTGCTACGAGGTGCGCCAATTAGGGAAAAAATCGATTAAAATCTTAATTCTTTTTCAAATTTTTTTTTATTGTAGGGGGGGTATAAGGTTCCCAATTAAAATTTTGCACACAGGCATCGGACACTATCGGCGCGTCACTGACGAGGCACTCAGTCGCTGAACGTATGTCCTTACCAGACTCTTGAATGGTAGTCGAGAGCAAAGGAATCTAAGTCTCACACGCGAGAGCTCCCGTTTTGTGACCCAAGACGTCTTGGTATACGGTTTTTTGTAAAGAGTTTTCCCTCTTCCAACCGTGTCTAAGCAAGTGGGTGGATGCGAGTTTGCCTCGGCATTCGTTCTCATCTTCTCTAGGCGTTATCTGCATATAATATGCGTGATTGGCGACCTGGGTTATTCTGTAATGCCAATCACGCATTGTCTTTATAAATAAATAAATAAATATAACAATTCGCAAGTGATTATTAACCTTGTCGCGCAATAGGAATCCTTTCATTATGGGAAAGACCTCCTCAAAGAGACGCCCCCCCTAGAAAGAAGAGCGAAAGTATCGCGACTGTTTAGGGTTTTCCTTCTTTTTCCTTAGGGATAATACACAAATAATGTTGGGCTCTTAGCAAGTCGAGCAAAAATGGACATCTTAAAGAGTAAGATCATGATAATGATATTTAAAGCTGTACTCGACGGCGAAGAATGATGTGTGTCCGATACAACGAAGGGCTGTACCGGTTGTAGAAAGACGTGTTTCAAGGATGTGGAATAACCATCCTTTAAAAAGGAAGACGTTGGAACTGGGCGGAAGATGGAGCGACGTTTCTGCAGATCGGTGACAATGGAATGGGCGATAAATATGACTAGGGCTCTTCGCTAAGAGCCAAATAACCGTCGTTGAAGTTCTAACGTCGCTGAGAGTATCAGATCTTCCAGACGAACTTCTCCGGTCATTTTTATAATCCACGCACTGATTTTTTATTGCTGAACAATGTGAAATTCTTTAAAATTGTGCGATATTTTGTCCATGTTTGATGAATAACAATCATGTTCGTAAGTTATAGATTGAACGAGATGATCGCATGAAATACCTGAGCGCAATCATCAATTCCAACGAAGATTGGGGTCAGAATTGAAGTCTGCACCGCCTTCTACGTTTGATTACAAGAAGGGATGTTTAGAATAATGATTCATCGCGTTTAAAGACGCTGACGTCAGAACGCGGATAAGAATATTGACGGTGGAGGAGAGAGATTGAAAAATTGCCGGTCGGTAGATCAAAATCCCGAGCATGTTGACGAGGACAGAGTCTCCAATCACATTGTATGTGCTGGCAGCGGTCCAGTCTGCTCGTCGATTATGTACACATGTGAATCAATTTGCTGGATTTATATTAATGGTGCAAGTAATTTTTCAATTTTGCATCGGTGATTGAATCACGCGACCGGATTCGAAGCCCGAGCGAACAGCCGTCGGATCGAATCCGCGGATTTTCGCACGAGCCGATGTCAATCGATCTCTATAATTAGTGTTATTGACGTCCATCACCTTGAACTGGTACTGATTGGCGCTAAGGACCAACTTGGTCACATGCGTACGTGACATACTGTCACCGGACAGAGCGGTCGTGCTAAAAAATATAATTTATATATAATAACAATAAACAACGGGGAGGGGACGGCGCGGATTTACATAATGGTAGACGGATTGAAATTGAAGAAAAAAATATGTGTATTGGCAAAGGTTCAGGTGGGATGCATATAATTGCATCGCGGTTCGGCAGCAACAATTGGCAGGTGGCCATGCCACGCAAGGCCGACGGATTCGAGTCCGAATCTCGCCATTCGTCAACATAAACATTGCGTATTGTGTTTCGTTGGTATTCATTTTTTTTTTCTTCGTTTTCGAATAAAAAATATTTTCCCGCGCGCGCCGAGCTCCGGCCGTATATTTACGCTTTTAATTTTTGGCCCAAATACATGCGAATTATGCCCACACTCTCTCGAGTGCAGAGTGGATAAAAGCTGTAGTGGGTGTACGCGAATTGAGTCACGTGCCTTATCTCTTGCATTGTACAAAAGAATTTTTATGGCCGACTAATTGATAGCGCGCGATGGAATGAACGACAATGTTATCCTGGCCATATAATATTAATACAGGCGGACCTCGACTTTCGCACATGATTGGTTCCTGAAAATGTGTGCGA
>JAGXCT010036231.1:69408-88916 GCA_022495035.1 Philopotamus ludificatus
AACGTTTGACTGTATGTGAATGCGACCGCGCAATTGGGGGATTTGCGGGGAATATTTCACCTCAGCGCATAATTCGGGGTAGCGTAATTGGGGGTTCCACTGCATAATATTATAGCTTACGTCGATGAAAAAACCATGAAGACGAAAGTATCACTGTATTTATTTTTTTAATGATCAATACAGGCAGTCCTCGACTTACGCGAATTCTTAAAAAAAGGTGAAAAGAGGAGAAGCCTGAAGTGATATCTACCTTGAGTAACGTATGGAATAAGCTCATTCCCCGATTAGTTTAGGAGTACACCAACTGAAGAAATTGACGTAGATATTAAAGATCTTGTTGAAATGACTAAAGATGGGCGAATATTTAAATATGATCCGGAATGGATTAGCTGGTCTCGAATCTCAAGACCCTGATCCTTAATGATCTGCAAAAGTTACAAAAGCAATGAATAATGATATCATATGCTACACTTTAATATATAAAGAAAAAAAAGGTTAAAAGAAATTAATACTGGACCGATACTTGAAGTAGTAGTTTACTTTCTTCTTTTTCAAATCTTTTGAAACTGAAACATATTTTTGCTAAAAATGCTATATTTTGTGCTTTCCTCGGGTTAATCGCGTAATTCGAGGACTTATTGTACATCCATCCCTCAATTTGCGTGGAAGTTACATTCTATGTCCGCGCAAAAAAGACATGGAGATCAAACAAAAGGTAGAGACAATTTAAATGTGAATTTTATTCCAAATTTCTGGAATTATGAAAGCTCTAGTTTTATCAACCTTTCGTGAAAATAACTAGAAACGTATTTTCGATATCCTTTAAATGTTGGAACGATCCCTGATCTAATGACTGAATCAACTAAGCGATATTTGGTGGTAAAACCAAGGCTGTGGAGTCGGAGTCGGAGTCGGAGTAGGAGTCGTGAAAAACGAGCGACTCCGATTACTTTTTCGTTAAAATTTAAAATACATTTTTTTAATTTTTCAAAACGTCCTCGTTTGAATCCCAGTCCCAATATATATGAAGGAGACTCTATTTCAAAATTTAAAATTAAATTTTATGAATCATTGAAAATAATGGAAAAAATTGACCGAACTTATAAGTTAAATTTTGAAATGGCAATACAGCGGTATCTAGAAATCGTAAAAGATTAAAAATTGATCGTTACAGCATTACCGCCAAACCAAGTATCCGTAGAGCGGTTATTTTCCGCTCTTAAAAACCTTAATTCCGATTTGAGAGCTTGAATGAATGTGGATTTAATAGAATCAATGTTATTTTTAAGAATAAACGCAAATAATTAAAGTGTGAACTTGTTTTATTTTTAATGACTATAGCATGAAAGAATTGGCTATATGCAGAGGTAGGAAAACGATCTGATAAAATTGAACTTTTTTGAGTCGGAGTCGGAGTTTTGGAGTTGGAGTCGTGGAGTCGGAAGTCGGAGTCGGAGTCGAGTTGTTGGTAAACATCGGAATCGGAATCGGAGTCGCATTTTTTTTTAATGACTCCACAGCCCTGGGTAAAACACAATATTAACATTAGGATTCTGTACATCAACAGTTACCAAATCATTGCTTTAAAAATGATTAAATAAGATTCTAATGCAATAGAGAAGAGCAAAGGTCATATATTAAAAAAATAAATATGTAGTAGGACGTAAAAACCTGTCCATTGTCTTTTTTTTCTAATAAAATAATATACATAATCAACCCTCCTATAGTGCTCTTTGCTAAAAAGTGGTTTTCTACAAAACGCTAAAATTTTCATAATCAAATTAAAAATTTCGTAAATATGTAATAACATACGCTTATTTTAAATAATAATACAAAAAATCCCAATAGTCTTTTTATGTAGATTTTATGATCTGCTGAGAGTAGCTAGATTTTTTGTCATAATTTAATCGCACATAAATATTCAAACGATTTTTCCTGACCTAAATTATTAATAATAAAAAATATGCTAAAACAGCTACATGTAAAGAAATAATTAACAAAAATAAAATGAATCTTATTATAATTTAAGATAACCTGCTATCAAACCGTAATCGCAGTACAAATATTTATTTATTAAGTATTGGGTTATAACCGCACTTATGCAAAGAAGCCGTACCAATTTATACACGCACATATAGATAATGAAGAGTAACAAACTTTATCTAATATATATTCGAAAGAACACATGTATACATATGTGCTGAAATAACAATATTCATAGATTTCATTGCAACACTAATTCACGTTAAAACATATCTGCATATTGTTTATGTCTCATTCAAATCCGACAATTACGAATTCAACCGCGAAAACGGAACATACACTCCGATATATATAGATATATATATTTTGTCGGGGTAAAAATGTAAAAATGTAATATTACATATTTATTACACGTCCGTTGTGTACACAGACTCCAGCGCCGAATATATTGTTAAAAGGAAAAAAATAACATTCTCATTCTTATCTGTTGCGCGCCATTTACATTTCAATATCAAAGTAGAATTGAAGACGAAAAACGAGTACAATAATAGAATGAAAACAAACAAGTGGCGCGAAAAAAACAACCTGGCGAAATAACAAATTGCCAAAATGAGCGAACAATTAAAAATATTTATATATTAGCGAAAAGAAGGCGGCAGAGGGCGAGATGATTAATTGGCGGAGATAAATAAAACAATTAGGTTTTTATGGCGTAATTTAGTAACGGTCCAACTGTAAACTTTTATCGTTTTACACTCCCCCTTCGGGAAAATATTTGCATGCCATTTGTGCGTGCTATCTCCGTTGCTATGCGGCAAAATTTAAAAACAAATCTTGCGGCAACAATTTGCATAGCCCCTGAATTAAACGCGAGAGATTGCCCTATCCAATTTGTTTATATGGTCACTCTAAAGCAGCACTTGCCGAACCGCTAACCTCCGAACCCTCCGGGGTAATGCGAATCTTTTGTAAAGCACTCGTGAAAATTCACGGAAAATTCCGTAAATGGAAATTTGTAATAAATAGTATTTTTTAATGTTTTTTAAAGAAAAGCTCCGTTACTTTTTAACATAGCCGTACCAAAGGGTCTATTGAGTACTCCAAGTTGTTCCTTTTAACTCTTTATGGTCCGCTTATTTTTGAAAAATAACGGTAAAAATTATAGGTTTTGTATATTAAAAATAACGCCCAAACCTTTCAATCGATTAACTTGAAAATTGGAAAGTCTTTATAGTCGTCTATGGCTTTATTAATCATCAGATCAGTTTTTATTGTATAGGTGGATAAAAAATAAGCGTCACTGTTTACTAACTTGCTTGGATGATTTATGATGAAAGTATCGGCAAATATCTTTACCTGATCGGAAGACAAATCGTGTAAGAGTAAGTAAGTAAGACAAAAATGTCCTATAAATCCTGCATGTCACAAACTGTTTGTATTTGTCTAAAAAAGTCTACAAAATAAATATTATAAATAATGATTGTTCTATATTGTCTGCAATTGCGAAACAAAATAAAAACAATAATAATGGCAATGAGCGCAATGTTTTTTCTCGCTCGCATCCGGTACGATGTGCTAAATGCGAGTGAAATGTGCGATAGAAGCATGCAGCACGGGCTCAGTTTGCGGCGCGACAATGCCGGGAGCGTTATCATTTACGCGTCATATTGATTAGTAAAAAATATCGATCAAATTATGAAGCATATAGTGAAAAACCATTTTTATTCTGACTGTGTGCGGCGCATGTGTGCAGAACTTCAATAAGCGCCTCTGTACGTCTGGTGTGTGGTGTCTGCTTGAAGAGAGGAACTACGAACAGTCAGTAACATTTTTATGGAAAGAAGCCCCTAAAATGGAGGTCGTTAATCGACTTAGTTTCGATATTTTACTTCCTCTTCCTCTTTACTAAGGGGGTCTATACTTTGGTAAGATCCTTATCATGATGGAAGGATTGGTATTGCGCAACAAAGCTAATGTTAACTGTGGCCCGTTACGTCGGAACCCCTAAAAAGGAAAGCGATTACCGAGACAAATCCCCTCCCACTTCCCTGAACACAGTAAGGAGGGTAAAATTCGATACCAACAATGGTAGAAAGATACATGTCCAATGCTAGCAATGGCCAAGAAAAGAAAACCTCTTTATAAAAACCACACATCATGGGTTGGGTAAAAATTAAGTCCGAATTCATTTGCCACGGTTACCATTCGAAAGTCTGGTAAGACCCAAACACCCAGAGTGAGTGTCTCAGGCTGGCAATTATTCAATTAATTCAAGTAATTATTCACCGCATGTGTGCGCCGCACAAATGCACCATATGAACGGCCCTTGTGGATGGCATAACAGAAAATCGAAAGCGCCATTCATTCATAAAAAAGATCTGAGTCTCTCACACTTACATTCCTCAAGAATTACATATTATTCTTTCTGTGATTGCATCTTCGATAAATATTTTATACCATGGACAAACTGTATTTTTTGTATATTAAAGATACGGCATTCCTCGCGTACATATGACCATATGGCCAGATTGTGCGGCGCACACAGGCGCAGGAAGATTACGTAGGTTTATAAAGAAATCAGTCGGCTTATTGAAGAGAAGTCGCATGAAAATAGTATTCATTTCCATCAATGAAATTTGGCAAGCTTTAGAATTAATGTCGGGAGAATACTAAGGATGTAGAAATCTTTTCCAATCAATCTCCTCGATCTTCTAACATGTGACGGGGCCCTTGCGAATATTCATATCAGTAACTGTCATTTTCATGAGGGGCTGTCAAAACAACAAATTAGTATTAGCCAAAATGTATCTGAATGAAACTCTGGGATTCATACAATTGTGAAAATCACAACATAATGATATATGACTTAAAATAAGTTACATTATTTTTCATTACATTTGTATTGGTTTTACACGAGTTTTTAAAAATTTCCCCAAAATTTTAATACTAGGTTTAGTTTATTTGAGTTTATTTTAATGAAATTAACGTATATAACGAATCTACAACAATGATAAAGTATAATTAATATCGTAATCATATAAAAATGACTTTTAACGTTGATTAAACTTGCATGACAAACAAATGGCATTTCTTGTTGAATATTAATTTGTCTTTAAAATACCACTACTCACTTCTACAAGTTGAAACTTGAAAAAATACTGCACCAGATGCTCCTCATACTTGTCAGTTATCGACTGATACAATCTCAAATTATATTCGTTAACGAATATTGGAAGGATGATAAAAAATCCAAATGTTCCAATATTGGAACACCGGACAAAAAAGGGTTATAGAAATCTTATGATGTAATATTATTTCATTTTTATAAGCTTTTCTATTTTAAATGCTATTAATTATTAACTATCTATGAGTTTCGAAGTATCAACAGATTTTCATAAACTGTTTGGGAAGCTTATTATGTTATATCAAACAAAAATAGCATAAAAGATTGCAAAAATCTCTTTAATCTCTGACCTAATATTTTTTATGCGCTAAAAAGTATTTTTCATATAAAACAGTAGAATTGCTAACAGAGCGTCTAAATAAAACCAACAGAGATGTTGTATAAAAAAATATGTTCATCATTTCAGTATCTGATAATATGCAAAGCTCACTAAAAATGTCTCTAGATATTATCAATGTTTAATTAAAATAATTATAACTAAGATTAAAAATGAGATACAGATTTAAAAAAGTTTAAGAAGCAATGAAAGCTGCTAAAAAAAGCGTCAATCAAATCATTATTATGAAACAGGAACCGAAATATTTTGTTATTACATTGAGGGATGCAAGATTAAGAGAAGGAATGTCAGGGCCAACTAATTAGAGATGAGCATTTACGTCATTGAATACTGCTTTATTATATATTATGACAACTTAAAACTCAACAAGTGGTTTAAAAATATTTAAAACAGTCACCTTGTCAAAATATTTCAAGAATGATCATTGTCAACAACGTTTGATACAGTTAGGAATTCTTACGAGACAAAAAAAAGATACAAATGGAAACATATCGATAGAAACTAAACATTATTAAAAATCTATTTAAAAAATATAATTAAAAACGTTCGCAGCGTTAGAACAATGGCACGTATAAGCTCTCTAACGAATCCCTACTGAATACATTGAAACGAAATAGGTCAAAGCTCAAAGATAAATACACAACTCGAAATAGAGACGGCCGAATTAATCTGTGTATAGCCAATCTTGAATGAGAGACTAAACGCTAATGAGAAATAAAAACTAAATAATTAAATCACGGGCATCGCGTATAGATTTTTTCCCGCGCTTATTAAATTCTGCAAGTATCGTCGCGAGGGATAGAAAATTTAATTACGGCTTCAATCTCAGTGTAATGGAATCGGGGGACCCTCGTGCAAAAAGGAACACGCGCGCAAAAATTAAATAAATTAGTCCAAATATTTAATTAAACGACGTGGTTAGTTTATTTTATTAAATCTCTCGCAAAACAAAGCAATCAAGTCGCCGAAACACAATAAAACCGAGAGGGTGAAGCGCGTATATTTATTTTTTCGACGACGTTCGTTACATTTACATTAAGGGCCCATCTCTTTTCAGCTGAAATTTATGATAAATGCGTATTTATATGCGCGAAACGAATTCGAAGTCAGTTGAATTAGGGCTCGGCGCTGATATTTCTCTAAAACATATATATATATATACAGTTAAACCCCCACTAACGCTAAAATCGGGACCGTGTAATTTGGAGTCGTGTAATTGGGGAAATGAAGCCGTCCGACTGTGTGCGTATAGCCTGGCACGTGTTCAATACACAGACGCTAGCCAACGTTTGACTGTATGTGAATGCGACCGCGCAATTGGGGGATTTGCGGCGAATATTTCAACTCAGCGCGTAATTCGGAGTAGTGTAATTGGGGGTTCCACTGTATATACAATCAGTCCGCGACTTGCACCATTTAAACCAAGGCGATTTCTAAAAAAATCATCATTTATTTCAAGAGATAAAAAAATATTGCTTTAAAAATTTCTAAGATTTAAGATTTTTCTGTTTGTTAACCCAATTTTGGAGAGAGTACAACATTTATAAAGCTGTTTATAATATAGTTGATTACTGGAGTAAAGTTGCAATATCTACCATTAGTAACGTATGGAATAAGCTCATCCCCCAATTGGTTGAAGAGAGTAGTACAGAAGTTGGCGTAGTTATTCAAGATCTTGTTGTAATGTCCAAAGAACTAAATTTAAATCTAGAGAAAGAGGATTTTATTAGTTTGATTAACAGTCATTCAGCGGAAATGAGCGACGATGTATTGATGGAACTTGAAGAAGGGAAAACATTTTTTTTTTCAGAAGAAGAGGAATTAATTTAACAACCCAATCAATTTGAAACTGCGAAAATGTGTGAATATTTAAATATGATTCGAAATGGATTAGCTCGTCTCGAAGCTCGAGACCCTGATTCTGAAAGACCTGTTTTAGTTACAAAAACAGTGAATAATGATATTGTATCCTACACTTTCATTGAGGTTTTGATGTAAAACCATGCAAGGTTTTACATCAAACCTAGCATGGTTTCATGTGATGTTAATCCAAGCTAACTTACACATGTATTCATCTGTGGTCAAATAGTAGAATTACATTGTGCATTGTTATCAGAAAAAAAATGCCAAGTGGGGATGTGGCTCTCACGCCAAAGGGCGTGAACGGCTCACAACGCTTGGCTACAAAATCACGCCAAAAGGCGTGAACGGCTCATAAAGTGTTAACACTGGACCGATACTCGAAGTAGTTCGTCCATAAATATATGTATGTAGATTATGTTATGTGTAATATGTGCAATAAATAATATTTTCTTGAGTGTATATATTAGGGGGACCGAAAAGTAATCAAAAATGTATTTAAAAAAAAATTAAATGCTAATCAACAATATAATTTCCATCATTTTTTAAAACTTGTTGCCAGAGTAAAGGCAGTTGTTCGATTCCCATTTTAAAAAAGTCCCTAAACTTTTCATTGAAAAACTTTTCCGAATGAATAACTTTATTCATTTTTTTACCTCTTAATGCTTTTGGTGAATAGGTTTGATAAGTTAAAAGTTACAATCCATTTTTTTTGTTATTGACCAAAACAGATCGCTTTTTTATTCGCTCGAGTTGTTCACAATACACTGTCGCTGTAACGGTCTGACCAGGTTCAAGCAAATCATAGTGTATAATTCCAGAAAAATCCCGCCTCACACAAACAAGGACCTTATTTGTGTTAAAGGCAGTAGTCAAGGGATCGGAACTACTTCTCCGGAAGAAAGCCATTGTTTTTTTCGTACAGGATTATTGTATAGCACCTACTTCTAATCTTCAATTAGAATTCGGCGCAAAAACGGATCGGCTTCATACCGAGACAAAAGAAACGCGCAGATGGTAAGCCGTTGATCGAGCGCCATCTCGAGCGTCAATTCATGACGAACCCAAATTCCTTGCTTATACAATTGTTCTGAGAGACGAAGATGATCCTGAACTGAAGACCATGGGACAGCCAATCAATGATAATTCCTAAATCTGTATGTATCGGTAATTTTTTTCACTGCTAACAAAAATATCATACAAGTGTGCTTCTTCTATTGTTGGGTTTAACATCTTTCCCCCTTGATGATTACTTAGAAATTTTGATTACTTACTAGAAATTTCATTAATTTATAGATCAAAAATGCTACATTTTGTGCTTTCTCGACTTTTCGACTTACGCGTAAACCTTCAGAGCATATTAATCGCGTATTTCGAGGCCTTACTGTGTTCACCGAACCCTGAATAAAATCGTGAAAATATATATAACAGTTTTCCAGCGGGGAAATATGGAGGCAACACGCCACCCCAATTTAACGTGGAATTTCCGTGACGTCATAGCCGAGTCGAGTCACAAATTCACTGTAAACGGTATGAAAATTACACGTGGTTTTTACTCCCTATTGCAATAACTACCGGCAGTTAACAGTCTGCACGGTGAATCAATACTCGATGAGTAATCCATTTACCCCATGTACACACAATACCGTATACATTAATTGAATATTCGACGAGGTTTTTCCGCCCGTGGGAAATGTCAGACCAATTTCCATCATGCAACCGTCCAAAATCTACTATAATAATAATAAACGAGGATTTTTTTGCAGCTGGATTTCGTGGTAGTACTCTACGGGGACGGATACCCCTAGTGCCCTCCCACGTCCGTTCCCGGAGCGGTAGAGCGGGAAGCCAGGAAGTATCGATCCGCTGAAAACTCGGAAGGTGTTAGTTTACGCATTAGTATCGGCTTCCGACTCCAATTTCCTCCGAATTTAAATTGGATTGCCGCGTAAACGAATTCCCAATAGTATTCGAGGCGACATTATGCGAATCGATTGGCGTCGATATCACAAGATAATAAAAAAATAAGATAACAAATCCCCTTGATATAGGTCAAGGCGTGCTTATTTTGAGTGCGTATAACAACGAACGATTCAACAGGTAGGCTCGAATCATCCTGTATGCGATTTCAATTCCGCGTGATAAACACGTCCTTGGATAAGACGTGATGAACCTGTTTTTACCCATCCCTCGAAATTTTTGGCCTTTCATCTTGTCGCTTTCGCCTGAGAGAGCACTTAACAAGCAAGAAACTCGAGGCATACGTGGAAAACAAAGAGCCTCGAATTTAAGGATGAAATTGCGTATATTTTTTCAGGTGTACCAATTTTTATTATTTTTTTTTTTTTTAAATCTGCAGATAAATCGAGGTCGATGATTCAAGTTGTTATTATCGGAGCACATGGCCGAATGCGATAACAGCAATGTTGCAAAATATGTTTATCGATGTCTGGTATACATTTTTTTAGCGAATGTGAATGTTTACACTGCACTTAGGAATCGCTGCTGAAAAAATGCAATAACAATACGTCGCTGAATAATTCTGTTTATTTAATTAAAACAGATATATATATTATTAAGATTCTCCTCCTCGTTCATGAATAACAAACGAGCAATTTCTCAGCGCGAACTGCGGATACATTTTCTCGCATCTGGAAAAGCGCTAGTTTGCGCAAAAGTACTAAATAATGCAAAATCGTACGGTTCAAACGAATTGCGCAATCAATTATCATCAATTTACTAATGTGTGCACTATTTTCCGCAAAATGTTCTTAAAGCCGGTTATAAAAATAGAGATAAGTCTAAAAATATGTATTTTTTTTAACAAATAAGACGCTAATAAAAGCAGCTAGGAAGGCAATAAAGCATGTGATAACTTTATCTCGACGCAAAACCAGTTTGGGTCAGAGAAAATTGTCACAGTTGCAATAATTCGTAATAACACGGTGATATTTGCAAACGTGCGCAAGCGCATCCTCAGCGCAATTATTCTAGTAGCGGTCGAGTATCTTTTTTTCGCGTACTACAAGAACCGGATATAAATTACTACGAAACGATTAGGAATACGGATAATATAAAAAACGATCTGTGTCGAGTTTGACTCGACATATGCATTCAACCAATTTTTTAATTGGTTTGTATTTTTTTATCATCAAAATAAATAAAAGCGAGTTCGCAGATGATTGCTTCAGGAAGAGAAATAGATGAAAATGACAGATTTACCGATCCGTCACGGCGGCTCGAAGTCTGACAGAAGAAACTCTGAAGACTTGAGAGTCTGAAGTCAAGATATTGAACAATTCTTCATCAATATCTTGACCGAAAACGATAAGCACACTCAGCCATTGTCCCGCCGCAAACTGAGGACACGCCGCCGACTATCGACAGCCGAAATCTCGCAGCACGTGTCACTAGTACGTTTCACTGGCACTTGGCACATCGTATATAAAACATCGCGCCCTTGACAACAGAAGCTAACATTGTTGTTTTTATTTATTGTTTTCGCAATTCCGGATAATAAAGGTCAATGATTATTTTTAATATAGATTCTTCAAACTTTTTAAGACAAATACAAAATAATTCATACTAAAAAAAACTTAGGCTAGGTTAAAACGTAGCTATCACTGTTTTGTCCATAAGCTGTATGATGTAGTAAATGAAAACAACATTGATTTCCGTGTTTCTGCAGATATCATGCGGATATTTTGAGTATCCTGAAGCATTGTCTAAGATTAAAAATGCTTTACTAACCCCACGAAATAAATTAAACCAATCTTTAATTATTAGCTCAGTAACTCATGTTTTTTTTTATTTCATTTACAAATGACTGGAAACAATTCCTTATCTCTCTTTTTTAATGCTCTGGGATTTTCTACTTTAAAATAATCGGTTTTTCGAAGGATTATGTCCAGAGCCTATTGATTATTCCTTTAATTAGGAACGTACAATTAGGTATTTTTACAGAATACAACCGCCTCGTCTACTTTGAATATTTGGCTAGGAGAATGAATATTCTTCATCTACAATTATTTAGGAGACTGAGGAAAACAAAACAATATTCGCTTCTATTGCCACGTGCGTGATGTTTTTTCTCGCTCGCATCCGGTACGAGGCGCCAAGTGCGAGTGAAACTTACAAGTGACACGTGCCGCGAAAATTCGGCTGTCGGTAGTCGGCGGCGTGTCATTTACGCGTCATATCGATTAGTAGAAAAATCCAAAAAAAAATACCAAATTCAAAGCATATCATGAATAACTATTTTATTAGAATAATTCTTAAAATTGACTAGAAATGCTTGGGATTAAGAGAATGGAAATTATATAAGATATTTCAGCTGTCGTTTAAGTGGACCATAATAAAACTATTTATATACAAGTTAAGATCATTTGAGTTTATAAAAATCATATTTATTTGTATTAAAATAGAAAGATATCTAGATTGGATACAACAATTGATAAGATCGTAATACCCACATACTCAAATCCAGTCTCATCTAAACTATTATATTGTAAATAAGATAAGAAGATGGATTATATTAGAAGCGTTCACTGAGTTAAAAAACTAATGTTTGCATTTGTCATACATACATATGCATATAGAAATTATAGATCAAGGAAGATTATTTATATAGCCTTATGAGATATTGTAGAATATTCTCACTACCTGGAATGGGGAAACGTAAAATTTAGAATTATTTCACAAAAAGCCGAATAATTCAATATTCGGATATTCGAAATGTCATTTTTAGGTGAAAAGATACGAAAAAAATCCCATAAACTTATATTAATGTTGATACATACGTCCTGTTTCTGGAGCAAGTTTTAATAGAAAAACTTTAGTTAACAAATCTCCCGCAAAAAAATCCCATTTCATAACACAAATTTAAATTGTTTATACATGGATGTTAATTTCCCCTTTCTTATTATTACTCTAGACCGCAGATTTAATTGAACAAAGCCAAAAACCACAACCACTTTGATGCCAAAGGGTTAATAACGTTTCATCTTCACACTCCACGGTGCTTTGATTTAATTATAGTCCCGGTAATATCAAAATATTACGTCACGGGATAAAAGCGGAGCGGGCTCTTTAATAATCAATATAATAACATTACCCAGAGATTATTAAATTAATCCGCAAAATTACCAATAAATGGACAGTAATGAAAATCGCGATTATGATCTAAACGCAGACGATAAAAATGATGAACAGTCGACTGGGAAGTTGACTTTAATGGTTGACGAATGTTATAAACGTAACTAATGCAAATCGTAAACGTTTGTAATATAATCAGAAATCACATGTTTATGAGATGGATCCACAGCATTGAGACGACAATTGTTTTATGATGATACGCGGTTACTAATTATCAGCTTGCGGTACTAACGGAAAATTAATAACGATCTCTGGAAAATATATACACGCCACCAAGCGAGAATTAAATATCTTGAAAAAAGACGGAAAATTTATAAAATGCTATAAATAGCATAATAATGTAACGCAGTTTGGACAAAAAGTTCGTGCACTTATTTAAAATTATATATTGTGATATTTTCTTAACAAATATTAGTAGAACCAATAAGTAATCGCGCATTTCATTAGCAGTATCTTAATCGACGATGAATGTGATCGTCTTCATAACGATTCTTCAACAGTTCGTCCGAAATTCTGTGGTCTGAAGAGGTACTAAGGGACTGCATCATGTTCCTGATTTTATTTGGTCGGTTGTATAAGGCGTCTTTTTCATTTTAACACTTTATGAGTCGCAAGGTTTTACGTCAAACCTAGCCTGGGGGCCGCATGGTTTCATGTAATGATAATCCAAGCTAACATGCACCTGTATCCATCTGTGGTCAAATAGTAGAATAACATTGTTCATCGTTATCAGAAAAAAAGTGGGGGTATGGCTCTCACGCCAAAAGGCGTGAACGGCTTATAACGCTTGGCTATAAAGTCACGCCAAAAAGCGTGAACGGCTCATAAGGTGTTAATTTACTCTAAACGCTGTCGGTCATCATAGCTTCACTAGACTGCAATCTTCTTTCCTCGTCAAGTGTCATAGAATTCATCTAGTGATGATGAATCCCCAACGCCTTAAGGAAGATTAGTTCTCATTTTCATCCATTAGCAACTGTTTTCAGCACCACATCTCAGAAACACCCTCATCTTTGTATGTCTACTGCCTCCATGGTCCAATTCTTAATAGTAAAAAACACTTTCGCGTTTGTATTTGTGATCTAGCGCCAATGAAGCATGAAAATGCAAGTTTCTGTAATAATTTTTTTATCAGTTAACTGAGAATTTGATTTGGCCTGGGTTAATTTAATTAGATTTATATCTTAGAAACGAAAATTGGCCTTGTTTACACTTGATCATAGAGTCCTTCGTCAGTTTTAGGTTTGTACATCTTCTAATTCGGAATAAAAACATTTATTGGACAGGCAAAATGATAAATAAGATCTCGAAGTTTATGTTGTGGCATGTTGCGTGTAGCCTGTATCCTGCGTCATACAAAGGTATACCAAATCGTTTTTTGACATAATCCTTTTCGTTGGTCAATTGTCTGACTTATCACAACTTTTTTTATTATTATCACGTTTTTTCGTATTGTATACGATAATGTAAAGAAAAAAAACAATAGCTTTCTACGAAAGAGAGCCGGGATTAACCCTTGGGAAGGTTCTTATATATTAAAATCGACCGTATTTTTTAAATCGAAGAGCCAAACTCATTTGTGAAAAAATAAAACGACTAAAATAAAAAATTCTACGGCATCCTTCGTATTCGCCAGGTTGATTACTATCTATTTCGATCATTAGAACATTAAAAATGATTATCAAAGAATTAAATAATGTAGATGAAGTTAAAAATCATTTGGATTCATATGTACAGTCGAAACCATTTAGTTTTTTTTTATAAAAAAGGGGAAAGAAAACTTGCAGGAGACGTGGGAGTTGGTTGTTGATAATAAAGGCGATTATATTTTATATTGACTTGAGTAAAACATATTAAAAAAACTAAGTTTTATGTTGAAATAAAAATAATAATGGATTTCTTTCGGGATGACTTAATACAATGGCAGTATTAATGCGATTTTTCAATTTAATTGTCTTGGCAAGTCGCGCGAAAAGTTTCAGAAATAACAATACGACTCGAAAACAATGACAAGTGGTTGTAAACGATAGGGTTAACATTGGTCAATGTCAGAAATGTCTCGTGAGCGTAAACATGCACCACTCGGTTTCTGGTTGCAATCACGGCGGCAGTCATTCAATGGAATGCGCGGACACTTTAACGAGATGAAAACAAGAAATAAAAAAAAAACAACCGAACGATGAGGCCGACTCGAGACCTTCACCCAGTGTTCAGCGACAACGTGCTCCAAAATAACTGGCGGTCATGAGCAAGCCGGCGGTTAGCTGACTCACCTGCGCGACGAACATTGGACACACTTCAATGAAAAGCAATCAAAGGAATCCCTAGAAGTGCGAATATTAGCGATACTTTGCGGAATATAACGAATTATCCGCGGACGAATGGCCTCCCAAGCGTCAGTAAATACATAATGTCAAATTTTGACGTAGCGAAAATGTGTACGCGATCGCCTAATGGAATTCCATCCCGCTATAACTGAATTATATCCGATGCAAATATCAGTCAGCCGTTGAATTTAGCACACGCAGCAGCCACGTCGTTCAACCTTTTTCATGACCCAATTCAATAAACCCCTCTGCGTATATGAAATCTCTTTCAGTGGTAACAAACAAAACAAACGAATCATTTCGTTTTCCATTACTCGGGGATTAGAAGAGCTTTCGTTTTATTAATACTTTGCTAACAAGCGAGGAGATCGTGAAAATCTTTCAGGATATTAATGAAATTTACTCGAAATCCAAGCGGGAAACATAAATCTGAATACATTTGCAAATTGGTGATTTTGCTCGACCGAGGAATGGAAGAAAACGAAGCATTATAAATAAGCTCGGATACGAAAATATCCTGAAACTCAACAAGTATCATCTAAAACAGGGGTAGCAAAACGTGGCGTATTGGAAGATTACAAGTAGCGCATTTGAACTTGCTAGACTAGAGTCATTGCATGGTTAAAAATGTAAACCTATAAATGTACTGACGGACATCAGTGTGTGCACTGACGAAGTACCGTCAATAATAGATAGAGCCAGACGAGAATTCAGAGAATTATGTTTAGATTTGGTATATGGTAAACATATCCTTCATTGCTAAAACAGAAAAGTCACATTTAAACACCTATATTTACTTAATGATCAAAACATAATTGTAATACCTAATTATCCTAACCCTATCCCTATTTTCTAACCCCTCGAACGTAAGAAGGTAGAAAATGTGCATGAGTTTAGAATAAAATGGCATGATATGTAAAAGGTTGGCCACTACTGATCTAAACACACTATGAATTCATTATTTTATGTATGTTTAAGACAAGGAGATCATTTTTACGATTTTTTATTTTAAACTTGAGTTTTGTTCTAAGAATCGCTACTTATCGCCTGGGTCCCAATAGGACACCGGTGTCCAAAACACACAAAATTATTTTGTGGGTAAACTTTCTTGTATCACTACAGTAATACCCCCGATAGCGCAGAAGTTGGGACCGCGTTTTAGGAACAAAGCGAGGGTTAGGGAGATTTTGCAAAAAAATACAAATTTGCCAAAACTAAGAACAATGTAAAAAATATACGGTTGCCATGCATGCGATCACCGACATACACACAGATATCCATGGCTCATTGTCTACATCAGGCGTGAATGGTGAGAAATGTGCCTAGCACTCGCACACATGAGACATAGATATGTGCGAGTGAGATCAACATTGCGGCGCACCCAGTCAAACGGCATAGAGTTTACGGTCGAGCTTGCATGAATAGAATGCGCTCGGCGTTATCAGGGTGAATTCCGCGATTTATTTTCAAATTCGCGCTATCGGAACACGAGCTACCGGGGGTATTACTGTACTTTCTAAAAATATAAATTTAATTCGATTCGGAATGATGAAAGACTGAAAATCCGGTTGAACTCGAAGTTCCAATTAGAAAGATTTGTAAGATTTACGCGGGAAACCAAAAAATAATAATTAATTTAATTTTCCAAGCATGTTATTTCAGCATGCAAGGATTTAAAAAGTAATATTAAATTGCTGAATTGAATTAATCATGTTTTTCACGCCCTTTTTTATTTCCGGAAACATATCTCATGATTTTGTTTGAGCTCCAAGGTTTTTTATGGAACGTATCTACGGCGTTAATCGAGGAATAGTACGAAGAAGAACTATTCTGGTAAACCGGTACTACTTGGAACAGTATCTACTAAGTGCGAGTGAAACGTACGAGTGACACGTGCTGCGAAAGCTCATTCTGCGGCAAGACCGGTGGACTAGTCACGTGTCAAGGATGCAGGACAGTCAACTATCGAAAAGGTTATGGTTAATAAGTAGATATACGTGATTATCGCATTTTGCGATAAATGCGACATAGAAGCGATAAAAGCGATAATGCGATATAATTGCGAAATTTTGAAAATTGCGAATAGATGCGAAATTTTCCATATATCGATCTCGGTTATAAACATAGCGGCATTTTGCCTATGAGTTCCAGAAGCTACTTCTTTGAAACAGACGAACACCAAACTAGAATTAATAGATATTCTTAAGTCGGTTTCCCGTAAAAGCTTATTAAATCCGAGTCACATTTAAATATACATGAAACGGAATGTGTTTCGGCAAACCTAAATCATCTGTTCAGCCCGCATGTGGCCAGCAGATGTAATTTCCAAATCTGATGTTCGATATCGTGCAATAAGAAACTTAAGATTTGTTGCCACATTTAACAACATCAATTGGTGGAAACCGCCTGATCATAAACTTTTAATAAATTTTAATCGATGCGACTCTTTTGCATTTCTATTTAATTTCAAACGCTTTACATCAACATATTGTACATCGTTTAAAACAGGCAAACTAGACTTTTAACTTCAAATTCGCACCAAAAACAAACGCAATAGATGCTAAAATTTGTTCATTTTAAATGCTATTTTTTTAAAAAAAAATAGATGCTAAAATACGTGTCTCTATTAATAAGGTTTCATGTCCCCGGAGGAAAGGAAGGTCAAGGGTGAGGTGGTTGGATTGTATACAGAGGGACACTGCATCATTGAAACTTACCGAAAAATGGAGCGACGTGGCGCCAGACCGGATAATATGTATAAGGGTGTTAGATGAGGACAGGGCTCTACAATGGGGCTGTTGCGCTTACGATGATGGATATAATGTGTTGAGCGAAAGATTCTGCGTCAACAAGTTTAGAAGAATGATTTTTTCTGTATGGTAAATTAAGAGTTCTCAAAAAACGATCTCTTACGATGATCAATATCGTAAATAATATTTTTAATAATAGAAAATATTTTGTAGAACGATATTCAATATCTGATGAATAAATCTTTTCAGAGCAAACACATGACGCCCGGAGGAATTTATCGGAACGACACTGGACGGAAATAACGCGCGCAATTCCACGGAAAACCGGATGTTGAAATTCCTTGTCACAAGAATTCGCCATCGATTCATCCGAGCTAAATCACGGCGCAAGATTCTTGGCGTGGATTACCGATATCTTCTATAATTAACCGTCGATGATGTACCATAATGACATCCGTGTAAAAAAAAAATGGGGTAAACGTGACGCGCTTTTCTTCGATTTTTCCTACGCGATGCCGGTCGACCTTACGTGCGCGGCCAAATTGAGAAAATCAATCTAGATACGGAGTAACAAGTAGTTGCATTTAGAGCTTCAATGCAAACACGGCGAAAGAACTGCACGAGAATTGCAGTCGCAGCCGCCGAGAATGATTGACCCAATTGCGAGGACGCGGCAGTCACACTCTACCGGGCGCATTTCAGCGCGTAGGACTCAAAAGGTTAAAAAAAAATCATTGCCACAAATAAAATAATCAGAATTTAACGATTATTTTCGGCTGATAACAAAAGATTCCACAAATCCCTCATAATAAGCTGCTGATCTCGCTCGAATCAATCACGTAAGATTTTTGACTCGACGAAAAAGCATTATCTGCGACCGTGGCCTCCTTTATCACGAATATGATACTCTCTTGCTCCAACAAAGGAAACAATGGAGACACTTGTCCGGCGAGTTCAACGTCTTCCATTATTCGCAACAGCGTTCAACGTAAGAATAATCCACTCAAACTAAGGATCGAGCAATTAATTTTGACGTGTTTATACACAAAAGAGAATAATTCCACTGATAAATCGTCGATCGAGACGTTTTAAATGATGGACTTGGCACTGCAAGGGTTACATCAGCGTTATAATTAAACTGCACAATCGATCAATATTAAAATATGCCATCGGCAGAGGTTATTTCAGGGCCACTTTTCCGTAAACAAATCGCAGCGAGTTATGCAAATCTTATGCACATTGTTTATTGATATTACACACTTCCTGTTATGGAAGTAAGTTATTATTATATCAGGGGAATATAATTAAAAATGCGATTAAATTGAACGGACGTATTGTCGGGCGACGCGGAACCCATCGTATTTTCAGCGCTTTCAGCCACTGTCAAAGACACGCCGGAAAATCAAGGATGAAGTGTCAAAGCGTCGCTGGGAATTATAATTAAATTATTGATTGAGCGAATACACTCGAGTTTTATTTTAGAACAGCAAATCAGTAGAATTTTATACTGATTTATATGCATTAAAATATTAAACAAAAATAAACGTATATAATATAATTGTGTCGGAGATATATCGAAATGATTCAGGCTAGAATCGGGCTAAGGGCGATTGCAATTGGTTGAGTCATCAGCGTGAGGTCTTCCTGCGATAAAAGTATAACATAGGTTAAGGAATTAGATTTATTAAGAAATGGCAGAAAAGCATTGAGTCTGAGTGCTTTGGACCATGGGTTCCCAACGGGGTCCGGGTGGACCCCTGGGGGTCGATGGAAGTTTGAAAAAGGTCTCAAGTATTCCAGTGGTATATTAGGGGTCGATAATAGTTTTTTTCTTATCCTGTTAATCCAGTTTAATATGATTTAACCCTTTCAATGCGGCGGTTCTAAACACGATTGTGCATCTGAGTGCGGCG
>JAGXCT010036232.1:0-39297 GCA_022495035.1 Philopotamus ludificatus
TTGCAATATCGAAAATATATGCATGTTACCTACAAGCCATAACACTGGTTAATATGATGAATAAATGTAATAAAAACTATTCCGTGAAGATGTTTTATTCCAACCACTAAGTATATAATTAGCGATCGATTAACAAACATATTATTAAAAAATAATGAGAGCTTGGAGATTCCTTTTAATATATGATAAATTTTAATAAAATATTTTTCGATATGGAAGAATACATCTTTATTAATTATTTCTAAATTTTATAACCCTAGCTCAAATAGACAAGAAGTTGCAGATTTTTCTTACTGTGCGACATGGCAACGAACCAGATAAAATGATGAGAACGAAAATGTATCACACCTAGGCCAAATCACAAAACGTTCAGTTTCAGAATCATTTGAGAATTTTGGACTGTAGTTTTTAGGCTAATCCTTGTCCAACCAAATTACAATTCGATTAAAAGAATAATCATTTTTATGACGAGAAAGCAACATCATGCAACCTTTCAAAGTTCCTGTTTTTACTTTTTACCTAGTGTATCTGAAAACTACTCATCCAACTTTTTTTCTTCATTATTTTAGCTAAGTGAATTAATATGATTTATTCATATGTAAGTTCAAAGTTATCAGAATAAAATTTCGCAAACGAATTCAATACTATTTTCTGTTTAGAAAAAAAATATTTTATTTATTTTTAAACCATAAAGAAAAATTAAAAAAAATAATTGAACTATGAGATTGATTTATTCACATAAGAAAATTTGAAATCTGAAATAAAAGTAGGTGAAAGTTACATTTTAAAAATAATTGTGGGTCTTTCAGGTAAATGACAGACATCTACGTATTATTTCCATATAAAACGAAATACATGATAAGAAAAAATGGTAATAAATATAGGTAACTATCATTACCCATAATATATACTTAATACCGTTATGACCAAGACCAAGAAATTTATGAAATTTTATAACCACCATATTTTTATTCTTGGGAAACTAAAATAATTCTCTATAATTTCTCAAAAAAATAATTCTTAAGCATTTATATATAGATCTGAATTTAAAAGAAACACCTCTTATTCGATATCTACATGAAAATCAATAATCTATTGAATAAATGACTTAAATGATAATATATTTTAATTCTTTCTACAAAATTTAATATAAACAATAAATCTATATCAAAATAAATAAATCTTTGATTCAAAGCTACTTTTACAAAATGTATATACATAATATTTTGCATTTATGATGTTTTTAAAAATATATATTCAACTTCATACGTATTGTTAATTCACTAATGAAAACTAATTTAATTAACTATTGATTAACTATTGTTAATATTTTATTTAATAAATTATGTAACTGATAATAATAATTGCTATATGCTCAAATAAATATATATATTGCAGAATTTAATAAATTAACTCGTAAAAATTATTATTTTGTAAAATTACGTTCAATTCAGGATTCATTTGAGCTGTATAAAATATATTTATATGGATGGACCTATAGAAAAAAAAATATATAGCAAATCAAGCGTAATGTTTGACATAGAAATATCTTCGAATCTTTTCCATACAAATTTCACGTAGCCGTGCCCGAAAATAATGATGTTTGACATTTTTTTAAAGCCCTTTGAAGTCTTCGAGGGCCGCTCGTTCCACGCTTAACTTTTGATCATTCCAATGTTTGTCAAAGTGAAAATAAATATTTAAAAAAAAATATGAAAACGGACCTCCGAACGCAAACGTGTATATTAGAGTAGAGGGCGACAACCATGCTCAAGTTTCGGTAATGGAAGCAAGATTAATGGCGACCCATTTTCTGGTAGCTGTCAGCCCGCAGGATGGCCTGTTTCTTCCAGAAATTATCTAGTGGAGGCAGAACAAGACGACATTATTTACATGCTGAAATATGGCGTGAAAAAATATTGTTCCCGTGTTTTTTTTTTGTATTATTTTCATTTCATTCTCACACGTATCGTATTCAATTTAATTTCTTTGCAGTGAAAAACCCGAAGGAAACTGCGGTGAATTTTCTTGGAATGTCGCGTAATACAATACAATAAAACAAGTTCGTATTTTAAAAATTCTTTTAGCATAAATTAAATTAATGTTTCATCATTAAAAAAAACAATCTAGATTTAATTATATAATATATTATTGTGAATTGCAACTTTTAATCAGGAGAATATTTTTAAATTTGATAATAAAGTGTATGATAGTAAAAACAAAGTATTCTTAGCTGTATATTTGATATTTCGTACATATCTATGTTTCCTAAAAACAATAAATTTCCACTTATTGCAGCAAAATACATTCGTCCTAACATTTGCTTATTTATTGCAGATTTCTATATTTTTTTCAAGTTAAGAATAATTATTTGTAAAGCATTTTACTATAATTTAATTTATTAACCCAGAATGATTTTTAACCTACTTATTTTTATTTCATAATCTTAACTTTTACAGTAGACTTTCTTAAGTTTAATTTATGCTTTAACTTATAATTAAATATACCACTAGCGTTGTTAAGAAAATTATCTAGCGAACGAGTGATAAACTTTTGTATTATCTCTTTATTTTTACTGTCAACATATTTTTAGAAGGTCTGCAAAAAATAGTATATATTAGAATCATAAGACGCCCAAAAAATTAAAAATCGGTGTCGAATGGAGCTCGCGAAATTTAATGTCGCCGCTTCTTTTTAATCATTTTTTTTTTAAATGTTTATTTGACTTTTTCTAAATTTATATGAATATTTATTAAAAATAATATTATGATATACTAATAGAGTGAAAGTTTCAAGCGATAGTGACTGGGCACAATCATGGTTTCGTAGATTCTACAAAGTTATGAAGAGCCAGGCCGCTATCCAGGCCAATTCGGCGACGTATGTGCTACAAGAGCTGTCTGTAGCACCCGATAAGATCATGAATTAAATACAAATTGACCCTAGGCTTCTCTGATTATTATTGTTACAATCCGCGCGTTGACAGCTCGGCTCCCGGGCTCATGGTTGGCGACCTTACCCGTATTTGAAAAGCCTAGATAACCTGGAGGGCGACCGTCACATCCCTGATATCAGGATTGAGACAGACGTCCTTTATGTGGCAAAGACCTGCCTCAGGGTTAGAAGGCTACCTACATAATAATAATAAATAAATATACTAATATGTGCTACAACTGTGTCGTCCGAAGGGGTTATTTCAGATACCCCAGGCATTTTTAGTCCACTATTGATGAATTCTTCATCAATAGTTTGACATTTAAAAAAAAGATTAAAAAATAGATTTTAAGAATAAAAATAGATGTTCATGATATTATTGATTTTTAAACTAATTAATATGACGCGTAAATGACAATGCTCTTAGCGATATCGCTTGCAGACTGAGCTCTTGCAGCACGTGTCACTTGCACGTATCACTCGCACTCGGCACATCGTACCGGACGAGAAAAAACATCGTGGTAACAGAAGCGGATATTGTTATTTTTATTTATTTTTCGCAACCTCGCCGCCAATAAAGGACAATGGTTATTTATAATATTTATTCTTTATACTTTTAAGACAAATACAAAAAGTTTGTTATATGTAGGATTTATAATAAAAGAGTGCTTCGAAAAAAATAAAAAATTGGGGTACGCAATATCCCCCATCGGCACGGTTACGTTAAAAGAACACCCAGTATTACCTGTGATTATTGAGAAAATACTATTGCATTACTTGCATACTTGTCAGTTAATATCAGAGATCAAAGTCAAATTATTAAAAGGATGATCATATTTTAAGACTCTTTAATTCAAGTACCCGTAAATATATCGTTGGGCGAGAAGTGCTAATTTTTTTCCAAACTATTAGAGTTATAATACAGGTGTCCCAAATTCACAAACCATTTAAATGATGTAATTTTCAAATCTAAATAATAATTATTTCTAAGAAGTTTGTTTTCTGTTTATGAAAGAATAAAAGTGAATTATTTAGAAATGAAAAAGTTATTTAATTTTAAATTGGTGTTGTGACTTTTGGGCCACCCTGTATTATAAATTAAACTATTTTTTTAATAATATTCGAATAAAAATATCAAGTCTACATTGACATAAACATCAAAGGATTAAGAATAATACGACAAACATATAATTAAAAAAAACTCATGAAGAATTCAATTTGTGACACAATATTAAATAATTAATATTAATATATATATAAACTTATAACTTAAACTTATTATACTGTAGATAACACAAATGATCACTAAAAAGCTCATAAATTAATAAGAAGAAAATCCTATTACCGCCTAAATACTTAATAGTATGGTGGTGTTGATGTTGGGTGTGCTGAATGTGGAAAAAAATACAGTTTTTTTTAATGAATTTTATTATTTTTACATTAATTCTATTCTTCGTTTTTGCGACATTAATTTTTCAATGAAACTATCGTAAAGTATGCCCTTCTGTTTTAGGTTTATAAGTAATTTTTTCTCCTCTTATATTACTTAAAAAAATCATTAAAAAAAGCTGTATTTTTTTAATATTTTTTTTCCACATTCAGCACACCCAACATTAACACAACCGCACGCCACTGCTCAATACTAAAATATTTTTATTGTTTGCATAAATAATATTTAATTTTTCGACTTTAGTATTCTCATTAAACTAGAGCAATAATTTTAAATAATAAACCAATAAAAGTATTATTGATAATGAATATTTATTATTAGTATTTGTTGAAAAAGTTTATCAAGTACTAGCATTATTTTTTCGTAATTACCGTCTCTATGAAAAAATGTTCTTAAAATTAAATTATTAAATGTTTAGACATCGAATACCTAACCATTTTTATTATTAGAAAAGATGAAAGCGACGATGAAAATTGTATTTTACATAGATTTTTCATCGACTTTAAAGGTTGATCATCGCTAAATGATATATTCAAATTAATATCATAATACCGGATTAATTCGGTAAACTCAAACGCGAATCAATTCGCATATATTCATAATCACGCCGAGCTTTGTCAGACGCGATCCATATCAAACTTCAAACGGCACAAATCCACGTTTGAATCACTCTGTACACGGGAAAATGTAAACAGCAGTCGATTCATTCGCCGCCGATCGCTCTGCTCAGATGTTGTCGAGCTTTGGCAACTTCTTCGATTGTTTCCAAAATAATTACGGCAACTTGGGGCGCTCTAAGCGATAGTATCGGCGTCGCAGTATCGCACTTTGGCATCTTATGGTGTCTAATGGTATCGTGACGGTGAAAGCCGCACCTGATCTCGTACCGGGTTTAAGGGGGATAGCGAAACGTTGAGCTTTCGGTTACGTGCTGGATAAGGACAGGTGCACGTGAGACAGGCAAAAAGTTAGCGATGATAAATAGATCGGAGTTTGTGGGAATATGGTGCTGCTATCGGGGACGTATTCGGTTATAATTATTATTATGTATTACAAATGGTAAAATTTCAGAAGGTCCTGAAATTGTTATGAAAAAAAAACTGAACGAGCTTTTAATTTTGTTTGAAAAAATAATTGTAATTCAACCAAAATTCTAATTCTTTAGTAAACATCTACTCAATTCATCAGAATAGCATAATAGTACATAAATGATAAAGGATCGAAGTATTGAGTTTATTTTACAAAGTTTATTAATGATTAGGCTCCTCCCCCTATTACCATTAGATCAAAGATTCCCCAACTCTTCTAATAAATTAATACATTCTCCTGTTTGCGTATTAAACGTCAAAATTATTATTTTTAAAAGTATAACATACTTATTTAATTTTTGTCTGAAACATGGCTGCTTTCCAAAACATTAGAAAATGAGCAAGCTTATTGTTATTTCAAAAGATGGAGATCGACGAAGATCTGAATCTAAGGCTTTCCGACAAATTCCGACCAGAGAGGCTAATTACGACTCGTTTGAAGTGGCATGTTAATGCCCTTGGTCTACTATCTCCGCAGCAGTTCAGGTTACGATCAATGCTATCCACTGAAGATGCCTTAAACTACGTAACATTTCAGTTAAAACTCTAGCTTTAATGCTGTTCTTGCTAAGCTTAAACAGAGACATATCCCAACGGACCTATAGTCAGTGATACCCAGCTACCTTAGCGAAAGAACAGTGCTGTTTGACTCTAGAGACAAGCCAGTATGTTCGCCGATTAGTACTGGCCCCTTACTTTGAAAGATCCTGTTTGATGACGGCTTATTAATTAACGTCCCGGAGGATTCCTCGATCATAGGCTCGTGGTACCACGGGTGATAGAATCGAAGATTCTTACAGGTCTATCCTAGAAAGCATTGAAACCTGGGTCTGCGCGAACAAACTCAGATTTGCCAGCAACAAGTGCACAGGCGTCTTTATTTAGGATTTGCTGCGAAGATCTCCATACATCAACGTCGCAGAGGAGCCAAACATTCAAATGGCTTCAGCGGAAAATATTTAGGAGTAATTTTTGATAGGAATCAATGCTAACGTATGTCAATTCTGTGATAGACAGGGCCAAGCATGGGTTAGGGTGTTTCACCTGAACAGCAGGCTTAAGTTGGGGCATTGGCTACAAAACGTTGAGAATGTATTACCGAGCGATTTTAGTGACCATTAGTACCTACCATGGAGCAAGCTTCTGGGCTCTCCGAGCTGAAACTCGGCCAATCAGAGACAATTATTGTCTAATCAGATATTTGCCCTTCTGATGCTTATAGAAGCATATCACACATCATCCACGGCGGTCTGGAGGTGCAGGTGAGAGCCGCTATCTGACTAGGCTCCAAAGTCAACTTGTACCCTTACGTTTGAGTACCTGTCTAAGTTACAGGGCAATACGTTGCTCTCGATGCGAAATAAACTAAGCGTGCCGGCCATGGTCTCTGGAAAGCCGAGAAATGCATCGTCTTGATCAGCTCGAAATAAAAGTCTTAAGACAGATCTTCGAACCGCGTCCGGACGAGGCTAGTCCCGGATGTAGAGAAGCGTTCTAATAACGAGGTCATTGAAATGTATGGAGATATACCATTGTCATTATACATTCACACGCAACGCCTACGTTGGGTAGGGCATGTAGCTCGAACGGGCAGCGATAGGCTGCTTCATACTATTAGGAACTTCAGGTCTGGGGGAACCCGCCCCGTTGGGAGGCCAAGACTTCCTTGAAGAGACAGGGTTGAGGCAGTCTGTTGGGGCTTGGGCGATGGATAGAGGAGACCGGCAGAGATGGCGTAATGCCCTTCGGGTGGCAGGGACTCGTTTCGGGTCAGGGGTCACTTAATTAGTATCATTATTGTTAGTTGAAGTCACCAAACTCGTTGGAAACGGGCCGAATTGATTTTTTTCTAAAACATGGTTTGAACATGGTCTTTTGAATGTTGACTTTTAAATATTTATATAGAATGTTTGTGTGTTTGAATTTCAAGGTCATTAGCCGTTGGGTCACTGGGACAGTTCACACTTTTTTTATCTACAACAGCTAATTGATTTACAATAAATATTAAACATTAAACGATTGCCGACAAAAGTCGGCAATTTCTAAAAACAATCTATCTTGTAAACGAGCCATATAATATTTCGAATAAATAGTTTTATATGCATTTTTTGTATTGCTACAACTATCAAGTATCTAACCAAAAAAAAAATTGAAAAAACAAGCGTGACAGCCAATCAAACGCGCAGTGTCGGCTAGCGCGTGATATGCGCGCCCCGGACATACACAAAAACGCTTTTGACGTGGAATCCGCGAACCCCGTAGATAACGAGTTAAAGTAAACCAATGCGTAATGATCACAAAAACTTGAAAGTCATGTACTGTTAGTTTAATTAAAAATATACGACGAACCAATCTCGGTATTTGCTATGCAAATTCTACTAATATCTATAAATAAATACGCGCTAAACCGAAATGGTGGCAGCGTCACCAATGACAGGTTTGTTCCTTCAGCTCTCTCCCATCACTTTCCCGTGTTCGATAAGTAGATTACGATATTATCGCAACATTACATTAACGCTTTGGCAACCAATTACATCAATGTTGGAGACGGGTGACAGTTATTTGCGGATCGAGCTGTCAACCGGGCGCAAAGTCGAAGAGACAGGCCCCAAGGCCCCGGGTACGCCGGGATTTCTTACCGGGAAACCATTAATTGACGTGTAAATATTAGATATTTGGGGATTAGTCCTACACAGCATCGTGAATAAACAGCGCGCAATCAAAGGAATTAGCTGCAGCGTTAAATATTCATGTCAGATGATTGCAAACACGAGTTGTGTTGACCTTTTTGCTGATTAATGACGATGACATAATAATCTACCATAAATAAAGTTAAATTTAACACATTACTAGCTTTAATAAAGTTAGTTTTAAATGAAGTGCCTTGATGTAATTTTATTCAAGTCTCCATATGAAGTTCATAGAGTAAGTTTTCGCAACATATTCTGCTTAAAACGTGTCATTTTGCTTATTGCTTTGCAAAATAATAGAGTGAAACGCTAAGTTCGCTAATAAATTTTATTACATTCATCATAAGTTAAGCGAGAAAAATATTTAATAATAAATATAATCAAATGTATAACACATACCGATTCATACAGCTACATTGTTGATGATGTAAATTTTATATGATAGACATGCCTTCAGCAAGCTTACCTGAAAAAAAAAATGTATTAATAAAAACAAAGGGTTATGATACACTTCAAAATTTCCAATTAAAAAATTGACGATATAGATTTATTCAGCTTAAAAAAATGTGGACATTTTTGATGTACAAGCATATCATATTTTGTCGAATTTTCCGGTAACATGACGAATAAAGGATTGCACGTCAAAATAGACTTTTCTATTAAATTATTCCGTTTTTATTTTTGTATCCAATATTTTCAGTTTGCCCATCGAGATGTACGTAATTGATACAGACGGCTGCTCTATTAAAATCTACGATGTGAATAATAATTTTATAAAGTCGTGTAACGTTCATTAATATGTACATAATGCAAAAATCTCTTTCAGTAGGGATCTCGAGATTTTTCCTCGAAATAAAAATAGATTAGATTCATTTAAGTAACGTTGTATTTTTTTGATGAAAAAAAATACTCTCGGAAATAAAAAGAATGTAGTAATAATATTTCTTAAAAATATAGTACGTCTAAGAAAAATAGTATACATAAATTAACCAGAACATAACAATAATATAAATATCCTTAATTTATTTTATACGTTAGATTCACTTTACCAAGATATTTTTAAAAATACTAATAACTGCTCTGATCTCTGATTTTTTTTATAAGAGTACGTATTATATTCAAAAAAATATATTTTATTCGAAATAATCAAACAATATATTTCTAGTAATTTTCCAAAATTAAATTTTATTATTTTAATAGTAAAATATTATAAGAATGCAATGGAAGAACAAATCGATATTGTTTTATATATATTTTATTCAAGGTCTTTGGTATTTATTATTAAAATAAATTATACGCATTTTTATTTATTTAAATAAATAGAAATAAATATTATCTTGATTAACTCTTCAATCTAGATGACGGTGGCTTGAAAATTTTCAAGCTGTATTTAAATAGTGTTTAATTGCAAAAATGCGTCACAAAAATGTAAGATACATCGATACATATTTTGTTTCTGGGAAACGCGTTAAAACAAATATTTTCCTGTGTTGTTTTAAAATCGTGTAAAAATCATATAAAATTGAGTAAATTTTTTGACAGGTTGATTTTAGGGGTTTCCAAGGTTATTAAAAAAATATTGTAATGTAAATATAAAATAAAATTGTACAGTACTTCCATATCTTTATTTCATCAATATCTTGACTCTAAATGCTTGGGGTCTATTTTCATACATTCATAGGGAAGCAAAATATAAAATCTTTGAAGGGCCGCACGTTAAAGTGTGGCCCTGTTTTAAATTGTTTATTACAAATACACGCGGCTAAAGAAAAGTAAAAGGTTATTTAGCATGGATTAATGGTAGCCAACCTTTTGCATACCTAAACAAGTTCAAGAGCGTGATAAGACTCCATCGTCTTTCAATGTTTGATGTTAATTTTGTTACTTAGAACAGCAGAGAATACTTTAATCAATCATTCTCGACTTCGTTTCGCCTTTTATCAATTTCTATTATTATTATTGGTAACGGAATTTAAAATGGCCTTATAACTCAAAGTGAGTCTTGAAAGATTGTAAGAATTGAAGTATTGAAAGAATCAGACTGACGTAAAGTTATCTAGCGCCCCCAAAATGTAAATCCGCCAGTTATGATGTGTAATTTTACTTCATTCCACAGAAGAGGGTATCGATGGCGTAAACGATTCCAAAAAGCATCATAATCACATTGATTGAATATTATTTTGACAATGAACTGCACTTTTAAATTTTGAATAACCCTTTCTACGTCTGAAAAAAATGAATTAATTAACCAAGTTAGTTTTACAAGTTCCTACAAGACTTTGAATCGTATTATCATATCTTAATAAGGGCGTCAGTGTGGCAACAGTATGTTTACAAATCAGGATTCTTGAACATATCTTCTTTAATTGGTGGTATTCTCGCTGATAAAGATTATTTTTATATAATTGAGTTTATTAATGATCCTCAGGCTCCCTTGGCATTAATAAGGCTGATATTGTATCCTTGAACTTTCATGGGTTTTTTATTAATCTTTTCAAAAATATCTGAAAGATAGGATATGTTTTCATTGATTACATCCAAAAACTCTACATTTTTATCAAATAGTGCATAAAATATTGTTAAACAATTGCCTTGGCCATCTTACTTCTGTATGTAAGATAAGTCTTTCAAATTCTTCATCATTTTCTTTACACATTTGATAGAATAATTTTTCTTTTATAACAATACTAATCGATTTGTAAAGCACCAATTGAGCATACCTTAATTTTTATATCGAACAATGGCCACTCGAACTCCTGCAGCTAAATGCTAAAAAATATAAACGCCCCCCCAGACCTCTAAATCGCTCTGCCACCCTCTTTAAGAATTACTGCATTGACAGATTCGCGTCCAACTCAATACTGGGGCGAGGATTGCGATGGTTGTCCTCCAGGTTAACTAGGCTCTTCGAATACGTCCGGGATAAGCCCGGAAGCCGACATGTCAACGCGAGGATTGTGACCACAATTATCGGACGTGGGTAGGGCCGATTCGAATTTAATTTACGGTCTGATCCGATGTTATAGGCACCTCCGGTAGGACATCCGTCAGCAAATCAGTACGGAAAGGCTTCTCATAGCTTCATAGAATATACAGAATCATGATTGCACCCAATCATGATCACGTCCGATACCATCACGAGACAACACTCAACTCGTTATAAAAGGACATATTTATTTTTTGCATATTTTCTTAGCTATGAAAAATAATTACGTGGTAATGAACGCAAGAAAATAATCATGTTAGAAGGATTTGAAATAATGAATTTGTTTTTAAATCAATAAGTTTTATTTGTAAACTACTGGGTAAATCAATAAGCTTTATTTTTTTTACCAAAGTAAAGTAAAATGGGTTTATATATGTAATTACTTGATTTTTTTAAAGATATTTGGTCCAATTGCTAGTCCAACACATAGATCATTTATTCTGCTCCTTAAATTTTCAATCCTTCAACAGCATTTCCTAAGTCCACTAAAATAACCTATCCTTTAGAAAGTTAGAGCTCTTCATAATGGACATGTTTACCGTATTTTAAATCAAACAACTCGCAATATTCTCTGAATTCTCGTCTGTTCAATACTTCTGCCCTAATTTTATTTAAAAAAATTACAAACAGTAACATATCATGCCACAGTACCTCTTGGTGTATAATTCAGTGATTTTTTAATACAGGACGATTAAAAAAAATCAGTTGTAGTGCTAATCAGTTGTAGGGCTTTACCTATTATTGACGGCGTTTCGTCAATACACATACTAATGATTTTTTTATAAACTATGTTTGTATAATATGTCTTATCCTCTTGTTTTACTATGCAATAAATTCAGACCGGCAAGTTGAAATGTTCCACTGATAATTTCCTTATGCACCACGTTTGGTGTATGCACCATGGGTAAGCTACCCCTGGCATAGATACAGATTTAAAGAAATAAATTCACATCACTGATATTAGCTAATTAATGAGTAATAATCAACAATTATTAATATATATGTAAAACAAATCTTGCCTCTTTTTTCTCTGAATTGTTTAAGGATGGTCGGGCTTATATCTGTTTTCTTATTATCTATTTTTATTGGAATTATCACAATAAATTATTTTCGGATTTTATAAACATGTCACTCTTGTGTTAGGGATAAATTAAGGTAATTATTAATAATTAAATTAAGACTATATTATAAATAAAGAAAAAAAATCTTAGAATACCAACGACACATAAATGCTAATCGAAAAGAGAAAGTCAATATAACTAAGAGAAATATAGTCACAAGAAGAATGTGAAACATATAGAAAACTCAACAAACATGTACAAAAAAGCTGCCACAAGGATAAAGCAACCAAATTTGGGAATACATGTTTAGAAATAGATGGTCACGCAAACAAAATTGAATCGAAAGAAATCATAAGAAAGGCTCTTTAAGAAATCGCAAAAAAGTAAAATCAACATTACTAAAACCAAGCTGATGATCGTCTGCAGTAGTAATCAGCTATCCAGATGTGGAGAGGGTTGTAATTTTTTTTTATCTCGTATCACTACTTAAGAGTAACGGAAATTGTGAGCCGGAGATAAGAAGGCGAATAGGGATGGTTAAAAATGCGATGCCAAAGCTATGAACAATTTGGGAAAACGAGGGGATATCCAAAAAGACAAAAAAATATGTTTAGTGCAGAGTCTGGTATTCCTAATTTTTAATTACGGCTTAGAAACCTGGAACAAAATATGAAAAAGAAAAATGACGCCTTTGAAATTTGGTGCTGGCAATGTCTGCTGAGAATACCATGGACCGCTAAACGCACAAACGTGTCTGTCCTAAAAAAATGGGGAACGACAAAGCAGACCGACTTTTGATCATATGTCTCAAAAGGATTCTTCGATACTTTGGGAAGTGATAGCCTGGAGAAGCAGAGAATCTTAGAGAGACAAAAACAAGAATGGTCACGATCCTCAGACATAAGGGTGCCGACTAGAGTATAAGTTATTAAAAAAAATATTAGAATAAATCGTAAAGATCTACGGTTATCATATACGAGTCGTCACAATGTAACACTGTCAGATTTTAATATTTTTTAAAAGACGTAATCAAAATGAAATATTAGCATATCTGCTCTGTACAAGCAGCTGCAGGTTAATGGAAGTGACCACTAATTGGATGGGCGGGTCTCAAGGGACCTCGGATAATGAACACGTGACCTTTTGGCTCACAGGTGAGCTTCACGCTATTTGGCTCGCAAATTTGTCACCCACGGTTAATGACGCGTAAATACATGCATGATGTCGCGTCGGGAATATCGACAACGTCCCATGACTAAACCATCGATTTTAGGGCTCGGATAATTAGGCGAAACTAATGTTGATGAGAGTGGTAGTGCTTATCTCTGTTGTAAGCCCGCGGTGATGAATTATGCGGCGGTGCTTAATATTAGCGAACAACTCGTCGTCATTGAGTTAACCCTCCTAAAATTAGCAAACCAACTCCCAGAAATAAATGCAATCACCGGAATAAAATAATGCGTTCAATCAATTCCGTAGATTTTGGATGTAAGATATCGCGTGAATCGGGAAATTTAATTTGTAACGAAATACCGGTCGGAAAATTGTTCAGCCAGTTAAATATAAATTTTGGAAATCCAAGCTTTGATATGAGATACTTGTATTAAATCTTCTTTTATTAAAATTAAAGATAATATTGAAGTGTTTTTCTTGTATATTTAAAATCGGCTTAAAGTAATAAATATAACAATCTCCCATATAAAAATTTATTGGGAAATTACTTGTCACTATTTACTTAAAGCTAAAATTGTGCGATATACCAGGAATTTCAATATCAAACAACAAGAAGAGATTGGATGGAAAACAACGTATCTTGATAGTAATGGAAAACATAATAGTTCCCGAGTATGTTTTAATCGTAAATTGCTTGGTAGAAAAAACTAATAGCATGTTTCTAGATTGAAATGTTCGAGATTGTTTTAAAAAATAATATATATAGTAATTGAAAACCTATAAAAAATAGTATTTATTTATTCATTCAACTATGATGGATGGATGGCATAATATAATGATTCCAAAGCACCATTTATCCATTAAAGATTCGATATAGACTAATATTCCCCTCAGTGTCAAACCACGACACTGATTAATTTTAATATTATTTCAGATTGTTTTAAAATTTATAATATTTGTTTTACATTTATTTATTCAACGAAGGATAGTTATCATTAAATTAATTAGTTATACCGCGCCAAACTACCTACATAAATATTTTTATATCACATTGGGAGGTAATAGGTATTTTTCTTTTACGTCCCCCCTGGCCAGAGTTATAAAGAATTCCCTGAATTTATAGTTTTCGTCGGACAACTATCCGACTACAAACATAGCTCAGTCGCAGTTAATTTACGTTATCGAAATAATATGTATGCTACCTACAAGCCATAACACTGGTTCGTACTATTACATTTGTAATACTCATTTTAAAATAAATAGATTTAACAAAAATAATGTTCTTAAAATGCTAAAAACAACTATAATCATTTAGGAATAACGTATACAAAGTGATAATGATTAACATGTTAATATAAAGTTTTATTACACTATTTAAGGCAAAACAATTTATAATATCTAATATTTAATCTTAATATTTTTTTTATTTATCAGAGAAAAAGGGGAAAACATATGGTTTTTATTCTTTTTTCGACATTACGTGTTCAAACTATGCTTATTTCTTATTTTAATTGCAAACTCTAATACTTATTTAAAAATGAGATATTTATTGGCAGAAAAGTGTATTAAATACAGTCATTATATAATAATATAATGTTAAAATAAAATATTGATAATATTTATTTTATTCCTAAAAATATTACTCGTCCACACAGCGGAGCTGTATCACCCCAAGTAAAATAGAGGAACAGTATATTTTTATATATTAATATTATTTAGTATTTTTACCTTACCTTATTTTTATACTTTAAATAAAATATGAGCGAAATACACTTTTTAATCTAACGCAGCGCCCATAAATATTTTATCCACGAGCCGCCACTGATTGTAACTATTCTCTTAGAAGTAATATTATTTGTATGAATTAAATAGAGAATGATATTAATTTAAATTATAAAGTTTAGAAAACTCCAGCTAAAGAAATTATACGTAATTTCATTTCATCCATATAATACACGACACTACCGTCGTGTATTGTATGGATACGGGGCGGCAGCGGGGTAGAGGGGGGTTTTTGTAGCCGTAGCAGTCTCGCGTTCTCCATACTGAGTCATTTTTAAACTATACTTTTGATTTTTAATCATCTGCAACACTTTCAAATATTTTACCATAAGTGATACTAACAATATATCGAGGAAGTGTCATGACTTGTAGGTAACATACAAAATATTATAATAATGTAAGTTAACCGCGATTGAGCTAAATTCTCTGTGATTCTAGGAATTCTTTATGACTGGCTATAATAAATAAATACATAATAAAATTGAGCAATCTTAAGATGAAAAATCCTTCATTTATTACAACTATTTTTTTTGTTTGGAATGGCCCTCTGTGACTTTTTTCTATTCCTGAAGATTAAATACAGTGCATTGCCAACAAAAAAAAGAAAATCACAAAAGGAGCTAAGCACCGTACTAAAAAAGCATTTAAAAGCCACTTTAAAGATTTAGAAATTCGAATAAATTAATAAAATAAATAGATTAAAATTTACTGCGGTTGGAGGATAACCGTCGGAGACCTGGCATCGGGTTTGAGACGGACGTGTCTCTCCTGGAGATCGCGTAGTATCCTCCAGGTGGCAAAGACCTGACTCAGGGTTAGAAGGCCACTTAAATCAGCTCCCCAACTTTTTAATATTTTTTTTAAAGTATCAATCGTTGTATTTAATAGGGACCTAATTTATTATATTAATATATATATTTAATTTGGTTTACGAACATAAATAAATCATATTAGGTGATTTAATTCTAATCCTGTGTTCTAGGAAAATAATCATCAAAATTGAATTTACAAATAACTAGCTGATTTTAATTGTCTCCGCAGAAGTGGCGCCACTTCCGTTTGCCAATTTCCGGGAGGTGAGTCGTTTCTCCGCAGAGGGCGAAGGTCACGCGCATCAGTTAAATCAGATCGTTTCTGTATTTAAAATGCGACGGCGCGAAACGACACTATTAAAACACATTAAAATTTGTATAATAGTCCAATATAATACTACAATGTGCGCGTAATCATACACTAACGACCGTTTAAGCTTATTAAGCGCATGTTTTTTGGGGTCGTAAAAAGGATGGGGGGCGTCCAAATTTCTGTGGAAATTTCCTGTCGCGCAAGATTCGGAGCACATTTCCCGAAAATTTGATTACGGGGGGTCTTTGACCCAATTATACAAAGACCCCACGGGTCTTCGGTAGTATTATGAAATCTCATCGACAAAAGGTTGATTGGCTCTGAGGTGTCAAACTTCAGAAATGTTAATTTATATTTTCTGAGATTTTTTTCTATAATAATATTTTTTTTTTTATATTGCGTTTAACGGGCGAGAGGAAAATTTGAAAGAATGAAAAATTGACAAACTGTCGTTTGCAAAATGGACCTATTTCCTGTCATTATGCTTTTTTTGTTGTCGTTGAAAACCTTTGTTAATTTTTTAAGTCGTTATTTAATGCTGTGCAAAAATATTTTACGACGTTGTTCTTTATAATTAACGCGATTAAAAATTATGGCCGGTTTCAAGCTTTGCGTGTGACACTTCTAACAATTATATATCACTGGATTAATTTAACAAACAAAAAAAAACAAAGATAATATTATTTTTATTTATATTATCCTATTTAAGATATTTAAAATAAATATTAAATTACAATCCTTAAATTAAACTACAATTATAATCTAAAAATACTATTTGAGCTATAAAAAACATTTTTTTAATATTTAAGCAACGTAATATATAACTAGAGCTGTGGATTAAAAATTTGCTTTAAAACAAGTTTTAGGTTTTATGTGCAAATTATTTTATAAAGTCAAGCTTAGTTGTATAAGTTATACCGAAATTTTCGTAGATTTCTTAATTGATTAGATAAAATAGGACGAGTTCTAGAGTCAGAAAATTAATTCCAAATTAAATCTATTCATAATATACTGTAGAAAATTGGAATATGAGGTTATATAAAGATATCTATTAGAATAATTACCGATAAGACTTATTTGATCAATTATCTTGACTCTTTCTTAGAGAATCTTTGGTTAAAAAATGTAAGGCTTTAGAATTTTCATAGTTAAAATTGATAGTAAAAAATTCACCTTAAATAATATATTTTACTGATAAAATATTGCTATTATTTAAATTAATAATCAAATCTAATAGGGTAATTTAATATTGTTATATCAATGCCAATCTTAAAAATTGCAATAAGAATTAAAAACAATTAAAATACAACAAAAAACAAAGCAAAATCCAGGAATATTCATAGGAAACAACTATCCATTTTTAATTTAAATAAAATTACAGATTGTCTTTATGTTTTATTTATTAATTTCATTAAAATAAATAATAAACAGTAGAAAACACGCAGTGGAACATAAGTCATTTATACGAGGTTTTACTAAAAACATTTGTAAAATCTTAAATAAAGCAGCAAGAAATATGCCATTGTTTAACAAGTTTAAATTTTTTTACCAAAAATTTAAATAAAAACGTTGCAATTTATAAGAAACATTTGATTGACTGAAAAAGTGCAGAAAAATAGAAAAGCTACTAATATGTTAACATCATCATCACCATGGTCTGTTAACAAACGTATATTGGGCTCTGCCTATTTTACTCTTTCTTCTGAGTTTTAAATAATTTATACATTGAAGATATATTATATATATATAATTTAATTGTAATTTTTCGCTGTCAACCCGGGAAAACGTTCTGTAGCATTGTAATTCACAAGAGATTTTCTCGGCTCTCTAGTGGTTGACAGTTTTTGAAAAACATAAACGTAAAAAAAATTAAAAAAATATATGTTAAAACAAAATAATAGGTAAAACCATAATAAGAAATAAAAGACACAACATATTATGTTAAGACATAAACATAGTGAACCAGATCAACCAAGATTAAAATTAAACCAAAGAAAACCAAGCTAAAATGTGTTACGAAGTTATTTGGCTTAAGTTTGACTAATTTTTAAATAAATTTGTAAAAAAGGGTCTCGGATTGTTATTTTTGTTATCTTCTTTTTTTCTAGGAAATATAACAGTTTTGGGTAGTGGAGTTCTATGAAAGGATTGGGAGTATATGGGGTCATAGTTAGAGAGAGAGATAAATTTGTAAATGTTGTCATAAAAGGGAGTAGCATATTTATCGAAAAGGTCTTTAAATTATTTTTAATAGACAGTAAAAAATATTATTTAAAGTATGTTTTCTAGTATCAATTTCAACTATGAAATTTCGAAAGCTTAACATTTTTTAACGAAAGTTTCTCTAAGAAATTGCTAAGATAATTGATCAATTAAGTCTTATCGGTAATTATTCTTTGGCAAGTCTAATTAATATCTATATATAACCTTATATTATAATTTTCTGGAGTATATTATGAATAGATTTAGTTTATAATCGATTTGCTGACTCTAAAACTCGTCCTATTTTATCAAATCAGTTAAAAAATTTACGAAAATTTCGATAGTTGTATATGGTATTATACAACTAACCTTAGCTTTATAAATTAAATAATATTTTTAGATTTTGATTGTAGTTTAAGAGGGAGAATTTTAAGGTCTTTGTGTATGTTTATGTTGAGAATAAACCAAGGTGCCTAATTGTGCGTAATGTGATATTTATTTTCCTCTGAATTTTGTGTATATGTGTAGGATTTGTCGAGCCCCAGATCTGGAAAGGTATTTATAATTTTAGCATTGGGCGGATTTGGTATCTCTCTAAAAATAAATATGCCTGTCTTTGAAGGGTTGATTTGAATTACCCAATAGAAGTTGGGGTTTAACTGCGACGAAGCCCCAAAGGGTATTTTTTTATTTTTTTGAATTTAAATATGACTATATATCTGAAATGTTGAAAATTCATAAATTAATGAAAAAAATAGTTGGATATAATAATGATTCCTTTTTAAGAATCAGAGAGGTCTAAAGTCGAATAATCTTTCAAATTAATTGGCATTAACTGTATAACTTTATTCTATTTTTAAACAACAGTAAAGCGTTATTCTTACATTTAAAATCAAGAAAATCTAAAAAAATATTAGTTATATCTTCATAAATTATACGATTAATGCAAAAAACGAGAATCAAAGCCTTTTGCTGAATTTTTCTTAGAGCTACCCTCGTCTATGATTGTATCTGTACGTATAATATTTTATTAGCTATTGGATCGAAAGTGATTCGATTACAAAATATTAAATAAATATGCTTGCAGGTTTAATTTCGCTTTGATAAGCAATTACCAGCACCAATCTTGGCAACAGTGTGTGATCAAAGGGCTAATCTAAAATCGATGCCGCGAGTTTGCGCTCGTATTAATTAAAGTTTCAGATTAGACGGTGGCCTTTCAAGACTATCACTAAAAATTTTCATGAGGCCAATGGTCGGATTTGTCGGCGGCAGGTGTGCCATAAGCCCACGTGGGTTTCGCCATCTCAATTTTGGGTAATTAGCACAATTATTATCTAATCAAAGTCCCCCGGCTGTCATGCACAAGCTCCACCTGTTCGCGGCAAGTATTACGTTAATTAACGAAGGGTTAATTACTTAACTTGGCGGGGTTAATGAGACGGTGTCGAGCCACTGTGGCGAAACTATTGTCGGCGCCCATCCCTCGATACGTGCTAGAGCAATTGTTAAATGCTTACGGATATGACAGATGAATGTATATAGGATGTGGAAATTTTGGCTAAGTTGTAAATTAGTTTAAACCTTCAGTCGGCATGATATATTGTTTTAGTCGAACATATTTTTTCATAGTTTGATTACATATGTGTATGATAATATGCAAAGATAATACACCGGTAATTTAAACGGTGTTAATAATATTGAACATATTTTGATATACAAAGCTGAGACAATCATTTCAATGCTTTTAAGTATACTCTTGTATTAGGCTATTGTAATAATAAATGTTTAACGTTAGACCATAAACCGTATACATAACATTGTTACCATGAATTGGATATCATCTCCAACTATATCACATTATCATAATATATATATAGATCTATCGGAAATGAAACACAACTATGTACCACACCATTAAAACTGATGGTACATGTTTGTGTATACATACCCTTATGTACATAAATATATCTGGTCTCTAAAGATTTCTCAACACAGAGCCAGTATACCATGGGAAGGAAAACCCTAATCTGTTGACCAATAATTGGTCGAGTCTCGATACTTTCGCTCCTCTTCCTTCTCTCTGAGGAGGTCTTTTCCATGATAAAAGGATTGCTATTGCGCAACAGAGCTAATAATCACTTGCGACCGGCTACTTGAGACTCGTTTGGGCAGATGTGCATATGTATGCCTGTGTATATCTATATAGGTGTGTGTGTGTGGTCGCTCGCTACTTGTCACTCGTGACTCGTTATAAGCAGATAACGCCTTAGAGAAGAGAACCAACGAATACCGAGACAAACCCCCTCATACTTGCCAGGACACAGTCGAGAAGGTAAAATCCGATACCAACATGATAGAAGATGTACGTCCAATGCCAGCAATGGCCAAGAGAGGGAAACTGCATACCAAGACGGCTCGGGTCTCCGCGGTATGGACACGAAAGGAGAGCCCTCACGTCACGTTTGAGACTCAGGTTTCTCTGACCTTCGACTACCATGCGAGAGTTTGGTAAGGTCCATGCCCTCAGCGAGTAAGAGCCTTATGGCTGGCAAATGATGATGATGATGATATATATATTAATTTTATTTAACCTAATCGATTAGATGCGTAAATGACAAGGCTCTCGGGGATGTCTCGCCGCAGACTTAGCTCTCGCAGCACCTGTCACTCCAACATTTTTACTTGTATTTGGCACATCGTACGGGATGTGAGCGATAAAAAACATCGTGTCGTGGCAACAGCAGCGAATATTGTGTTTTTTTTGCTATTTAATGATTTTTTAGATTTAGTTAGATTCTTTAGAATTTTTTAGACAAACGCAAAAAGTTCGTGATATGTAGAATTTATATTCAATTTGGGAAAAATCAAAAACTTGGTGTACCCAATAGCTCCCTTCGGCATGGCTAGGTTTTTTATAATGCTGATAGATTTAACTAAAAAGGATTAGACTGAAAAGAGTTTAATATATATCATACATAAAAACGTATATATTTTTTAAACGTTACAGTAATCTGACAAAATATCTTAAAATATTATGTGATTTAGTTTTATTTTTAACATTTGATTGCCATAAAAATAGCTGGTAAAATTAATTCCGAACGCCCTGCTTTTAAAAAAAAACTTTTAATACAGTTTTTTACGTCAAATACACCTATTTACAAATCAAATGCACCCTTTTACAAATCAAATGCACCCTTTTGCAAATCAAATACAACTTTTTACAAATCAAATACAACTATTTGCAAATCAAATTGACCCTTTTAAAAATTAAGTTAAACAATTAAATATATTTTTCAATACATATACTTTTTTTATGAGTTCCTTCTGAAAATGTAAAAAACGTGTTCCACTGTATTTATGTAGTACTACGAATTTAAGTTTTTCTGCTAATTACTGTTTTATTTACCAGTTCCTTCAAAACGTAATAAAAACGGATTCCACTGTATTTAGTACCGCGATTCTAGCCCCAAATTTACGTTTTCCTACTAATTAGGTTTTTTTTAATAGTATAGAAATTTGATTTGTAAAAAGTTGTATTTGATTTTCAAACAAAAAGTTGTATTTGATTTTCAAACTAAAAGTTGTATTTGACATAAAAAAATGTAATATAGATAAAAAGATTTGGTCTTTTTTTAGCAAATTTAATACATGATATAATCTTTTTAATCTTTTAGTGTTTTTACGAATATTTTTAATCGAACTTAAAGTTATACTTTGATTCTTTGTAATCGATGACTTATCGATATCTTATCTAAATCTCTTTATATTCATAGATCTGAAAAATTATATGTGAATCTAATATTATTATAAAATTGAGGACAACATTTTTTTATACCTAAAATAAATAAAATCTAATCCTGCACGATATTAGTGTTTATACTATTTTCAAATGCCTTAGCTTTGTTTTCATGCTTTATCATGATTAGGATATAGATAGATATTTTTTACAGCATCTAACTTCTACTCCACTTTCAATAATATTAAATAAAAAAAAATGTAACCAAGGCCTATCAATTAATCGTATAGTATTCATTTTTAAGTTTGTACATCTTCTTGTAAAATATTTTCAACTCTTAAAGCTCTGATTTTATTGTTTATAAAGCTTGTTGCAGTAATGCATTGATAATAAAATAGTAATCCCAGACTAGCAGATCTCTATGATTATATTGCACAAAAAAATATTAATTTAATTTAATAAAGCTTATATAATTGCTTTTTGATGAAAAAATAGAACATGTATATTCAACTTAATAAAAAAGCTCAATATTGCAACTAAGCCGATGATGTGGTAGATGAGCTTTTTTATCTCTCTGAATACCAAAGCTGTCCAAACTTTTGTTTGAAATATTGATAATCTAGTTTTTTTCGAAGGCATATAAAAACTATCAAGCGTTAGATTCGATTTCCTGAAAAATTATATAAAATATTGCTCGATATCGTTGTTGTTTTTTTTAACAATCTCATTTCCACGCAGCATTCGATTACGCACACCTGAAAAATTCGACGCGATGCAAAAATAATGGTTTTGCGAGAAAACCCATTCGGCGTCGCTTGCGCCGTTATTGAACAATTTTCCTCCGGCCACTATTATTTATATTTATACATGTTGTAACGGTGCGAAAGCAATTCTTTTTACATGTAAGAAAACCGAATATTCGGTGGTGGCTTTTCCTTTGAGAAAATTGTATAGATCAAACGGTTAGCAGACGCGGCGAATACAGACGTATCGATGTATGCGGGCTACCGCGTATGGTATTTTAAGGTTGGGGCCTCTGTGTTTTCGTATAATGTTTCATTACACTCGCTTCTTGGAACGGATATGCTGCTGAATAAAAGCTTTTGGTAACCCTATACCAGGTATAGGTTTAACACATTGGCTTCGCGATTATAAAACCTAAACACAACGTTAACACACTGTTCGTGGAAATAATTAATTAGCTATAAAGTGGAAATTGAGAAGCGCAGAAATTAGCAGAGGTGAGCCATTATCGTGTATGAAAATATAAAGCACAACAACGTGTCTAGGGATCATTAGCTTGTTTATGATAAAAGTTTGATTAATCTTATGTACTATATATATACGTTGTTATATTTATGATACGGAAGCAAATATTATCAATCTTTCGTGATAAAAAAAAACATGTATGTTTTTTTTTTCGTGTGTTATTTATTATGACAATTATTTCGCGTCATGTCAGTCTTCAGTTAATTTCGCTGAATTGCCGGGGGAATTTTCAGAAATGTTGGCAGTCAGACCACACCTATTTAACTGACTTGCATGTTAATTTATTTTGTGGCTAAAGAGGCGAAAATATTAAACTAAATAGAGTAGGATGATAACGGCGGAAATGCTGAATAATTTTTAGCAAGCAAAGTGTTAAACAGCAAACAGCTTTAATTATAATCTTCGTCGCGTGTACGCGGAAGTTTTTGCTAATGTCATCGGCAATTTCAATTTCAGCTGAAGAAATACATGGAAAGACGAATATTTTTGATACATCCAATTTTCTAGAATAATATAAATTAAATCTTAAATATAAATGAAATGTTTGGTAAAAACAATGAGAATTATTTTTTCAAATAAGAATTGTAAATGTAAATTGATCATTTTATTTATATTTTATTATTAGAAACTAAGATATGAGGATTCGTATGAATAAATTGCTTTTGCATATATTTTCACCTATACTTTTGCTTAAGAAAATGTTATTCGTCTATTTTTTTATTATCAAGATATAAAACAGAGTAAATGATAAAAATAAATATATCTTAATTATAAATCGGTAAACTCGTCAGCATTTTTTTAAATAGGAATTTTAAAATCTTAAATAAAACACTAAAATAATACAGAAAAGATAAGGCTAAAGTTAATAAAGATGGCATAGAATTATGTAATATTTTGTAATAAGATAACAAAAATGGATCGTTTTTTAGTTTCAATCATAATTACAACTTAATTTTTATTCAGTAATTAAATTAGGTAAAGTATTTTTAAATAATTAGGTTTAGAAACATATAAATAAACAAGAAAGCTAAATATGAATTAATTGATTTTAATTGAATTCCACCAAGTTATCCGATATAATATTTTTATTAAATTGTTTTAAAATTGTTTAGAGCCAAATATGAAAAATTGGTTGTTACTTGGTGTTTTATTTATGTAAAGTTATTTATCAAATAAATTATTATAAATAAAATTGATATGAACTAATATTTTTAATTTATTAAAAAAACTTAATATCCTAGTAAAGATTGCATACTTATTAAACGACAACTGTTATATATCTTATTAAAAAAAATACTTCTAACTAAATACTTAGTAATTGGTAATTATTGTTTTATAAATAAATAGAGGTTTAATAAAAAAATGTTTTATTCACAACGATTCTGTCACATTTCTCAACACTAGCTAAACTCCGTCGTTTTATATTATGTTTTTCATCTTCAAAAATCGAAAATGGGTATTTATCTGGCGAATACAGAGACTGAGGACTTGTTTTGGCCCAAATTATATCCATGATTTTCTTCACAAATAAAAAAACATAAAACCTTTGTTTGATAGCTAAAAAAAAACAAAAAATGAGACAATAAGACTCCATTAATGACACAGTAATAATTTATTTAACCTAGCCGTGCCTATAGGAGACCACAAGTTTTTATTTTTCCTTGAATAACTCTTTTATTATATATCCTATATATCACGAACTTTTTATATTTGTCTGAAAAGGTCTAAAGAATAAATATAACAAATAATCATGGTCCTTTATTGTCTAAAATCGCAAAAAAAATAATATTCGCGGCTGTGGTCATGCGCGCGATGTTTTTTCACGCTCGCATCCTGTACGATGTGCCGAGTGCGAGTGACACGTGCTGCGAAAGCTAAGTGAATAACTATTTTTATACTTAGAATAATCTATTTTTATAACAATCGATTACGAATTCATTAATATCTTAACTTGAAATGCATTGGGGCACCGAGAGACCCCCTTCGGACGACGCAATTGTTTTTAAGCCGTCGCGACAGATGGGTTTAAACAGTAAGTTTAATAACCTAAATACTATCTATCCGTTGTTAAAAATATATTTTCAGCCAAATAATTGAAATATTTTATACCTTTCTATAACTTTTATAGAGAGTTTAATTTTTTGACGTAATCTATGAATTCTGGAAAATCTTTATGACACTGGGTAGAAAGGAATGTAAGTATGACGGACTCCCCCCATCTTTAAAAAATAATTATATCGACGTCTATCGTCAAACAGTAAAAATAAAATAAGTAAATAAATTATATTTAAATTTCAAAATTATTGAGATATGTTTAGTTTATCATTTCTAATTAATGCATATGTATGTGAGTATCGTAGTATTGTAGATCGAGCCTGCTTTAAGTTCGGATCTCATATTTAATTCATATGTATTCCACGTTTCTTAACACAAGAACTACAATTTATCGCACTCTAATTAAATTAATGAATTGAATATACAGGGTGGGTCACGAAGTTCGAATCCCGCAGGGGTTGTTCGCCACTGAACGCTATTTCGGGGATAACAAACAACCGACCCGCCACTTGCATTCAATTTAATTATTCAAATTAGCAGAATAGTATAAAAAGCACACCCCTTCATTTAACATCTTTCTCACTCTCTCTCGCTCTCTTTCTGTCGCTACCACGACAATCGACACGGTGTCCAATTAAAGTTAGCCCGGTCGACGATTCAATTAGTGGCCAATAACTGCGAGGACCGTTCGCGGTCTGCAGAGTCAACTCAGTTCCTAATTGAGGTCGGCGACAAATAAGAAGACCGATCCCTCCCGCCAAGTGCAGCGGGTTAATCGAGTTCCACGGAGTGATCTGTGGAAATGCCCTTAAAATCTTGATAGCGTTAATGTAATTTATCCCTTGTTCGGTGAAACTCTCGCCGATCGGGAGAAAGTTGTTTCCGACCCCTGAAACCCCGCGCACCCCCCCCCGCCCACTCCTCTTAATTATGGCCTAGTCGAAATGAGACTCGATTAAGATCTCCCCTGCGCCCTGTTCAATTAAAAATGTGATTAAAATGTAATGTTTCCACTATCCATCTGATCGACTTGTCACGCAGTGCGAGAATCCAGATGCTATCGTCGAAATTGGGCTTTCGGCCAGTGAATGAACACTGAACGATAATTACAATTTCACACGTCGTTATCAGTATTCGATTTAAGTATCATAAAAAATAATTAAATATTTTATACATATTTTAGGGGTTGAAACGACAACCGCAATTATTAACGACGACAAGATATTTTAATTTAAAAAAAATGCATAGAATTTGTAGCAATATCAGAAAATATATTTTCTAATAACATTAAAAAAATCGGGTTGATTAAACAAGTATTTAATGGTTTTTTTTTTCAGTACCCATAATCTAGTGATTTATTTTTATCATTTAATTAGATTTATAATGCTCTGAAAATGTTTCAGACTCTTTTTTATACTGAAAATTTATAAATCCAAGTATTTAAGATAATCTTTAGTATTTTTATTAAATAAATATTAAATATTATTGAAAATATACAATAAAATTTTACTTGATCATTTCTATCATAATCATAATTTAATTCTGATTTAATAATAATATTAGATGAAGCGAAAAGAAATGTCAATTTTTAGGTAATTTAATTTGAAGAGATGTGTTATCCTGTTTTTATTTGATAAAGTATTAAAAATAAATTAACTTATCCAGACCTGGTCTGAGACATTTTAGAGAAGTGTTGAAAGTGGGTGAAGGAAAAATCAAATATATTTTTTGTTAAACAATTATTTGAATCTTTAAATCCTTATATGCCCTAATTCAACTAGATCTATACATAAGTTATTCAATGTTATCTTTACGTCAAATAATAATAAATCCATACTCGACACATTCATAGAAAAAAACACATCGCGAACGACATTAACACGTGAAACATGTTTTTTTTTAATAAAAATACATATTCTGCAACGTAAAGCGGTTAATTTTCTATCAAAGATTCTTTTTTTTATTAAAAATCGTTTTACAACTGATTTGAAAATATTTTTACGTGTTTAGTTCGGTATTTTAAAAAATTAAAGATAGACACAACATATACGAATAGCGTTTTTCGTATACTAAATCTATCGCTGTAAACGGCAGAGCTCACCTGGGGATACCGAATTAAGAGATTAGACCTAAAGACTAATCAAAAGCTAATGTTAATTAGTTAATTGGTATTAATTTAACAAGTCGCGGTTGAAATCGCTTTAAAGCTCTGTTAGTAACAACACTGTTTTGGCACTTTTGATTTTTTTTGCTCATAGTAAAATATGCAACGATCAATAAATGAGGAGATTTGAGGTATTTTATGATACTTTTATTTGATAAAGAACTGAAATCAAATGGATCTACCCAAAATGTCTAATATATTAATGGATTCATCTTGAAATTCTATTCTTAAAAATCTACAACCCTCGATAGCTTTAAAAATGGTGGAAGGATAATTTTATATGGCATGGAAAAAATAGACAAAGAATTTAGATACCGTGTGAACTTCCTCAAATGGTCTAAGAACAACGAATAACTATATTTTTATCCGGATATGAAACTGATACGTTTTTTTCGAGCATATAAAAACAATGACATATTATCAAATCAAGTACCTGTGTCCTCTAATAGGCCATCATTGACTGAAAAGGTTCCCTTTTTGTATTTGGTTAAATATTTTAGGTATAATAAACTATATATTAAAAAATCTAGTCAAAGTGCTACAAATAATTAAAGATAAATTCTCCAAAATAATAATGGAAGACCACAAAAATTACGTAGGATAAAATAAAAGAGTTAGTCCAGAAGTTTTACAACATTAAGCATATTCATGTGCTATTGCTTCCTCAGATTACCATCCTTTAAAGTCTAAAAAACGTTTACTTACAAGATAAAAAAATAAAACAAATGTCGAACACGTAGAAAATCAATTAAATTTGTACATAAGAAAGCCTGGCTAAATTTATAAAACTGTCTATTTTATGAAGAAAGTTCCGCATTTGGTGGTAGTAAAAATAATATCGCATCTTAAGACAAAACATGAAAAATGCAAGAAATATACAGAAATTAAAACAATGATATCGTTACTATATTTTATTATTTTCACGTTTCTAATTTAAATTTATAATTGTCAAATTGGATAAATAATATATTTTTAATATAGGATTTAAGGTTGTGAAGTAATCCATTAGAAATTTAATATAATTCACCTTTAATCAAAATTCCTATTGAATCATTTTATTCCCATAAGAATTCTAGAGCTATAATTGAACACTGATTACCATAAAGCCTATTCACAAAAATATATTAAATTCATTCTGGAGCCGTATACTTTAGCACCCGCAAGACAATGAAGATGTGATTATTAATTTGATACCAAGAAAAAACTATTCACTTTATTATCCTCCATAATGTGAGTTTAAATTAGTTTTTTCACATACATTCAACGGGAGATACATAAAAGACTAAAGTCGTCTGGAGGATCAAAAAGTTAATAAGGTGAATCTATTTCAAAGTGTGGGTGAAAAGTTTTTACTAAATATTTCGGACAGAAATATGTATATATTATTTATATTGTCGACCGAACCGAATTTTCCACCACGTCTTCATTTTCGCATCAACTTGCTAAGAGCCGGAAAACCTCATTTTCCTTTTCCGGTTTCCCATTATTCTCTCTGTCATTCTTTCCCACTATAACAAACAGTCCGACTATAAAAGAAATAAACGGCATTATTACAGCTAAAACAATTATAATTATTTATTTTCATTTATTAATGTGAAAAATTATAAAGATTCTCAAAGAATATTTTTTTTACATATTTTAATATTACGTGAAAGGTCAAATATACTTTGGCTTAACCCCTATTTATTTTTTTCTCTTTTTCTACAAGATATTGACAGTTGCTTATTGAATTTCCATTCATGGTTCCTAGGATGTCAGATAATACCCGAAACATACTCTAATATTTCGAATAAATATATTTCGACTGTTTATAAATTCATACGGCGTTAGGAAAATAGATATATAAGTCCATTGTGTCTTATTCAGCAAGGAAATCTCTGAAATATATTTCCTTTGTATAAAGAGAAAAGGCTGTACTTATAGTTAACATACTATAGAGTATAAGCTGGAGGACGCTTATATCGATTGGCGTTAACACCTTTCGGTTGCGTATACTAAGGCCGGAAGCAAGAAAGTGGCGTCGTTTTAATGGGATTTTGGAGAAGCTGTCAAAAAGTAGTTATGATATTCAGGGCATGTTTTTCTAAATCAAAAAATAAAAAAAAAACCGAAAGAGTAAACCTCATCGCCGACGCTCGCCCCGGCTATAATGTAACATTTTTCGTGAGCTGAATAATTAATGCAGTAAAATGCTCTTTGGTCCTTTGAGGTGGTCCGGGCTCGACACTGCTCGAAGTCACATGTCTGACAAACTTTGATAAATTTTTAATTTAATTATGAGTGACAAAAAATAATAAAAAACGATTGGATCTACTATTAAAACTTAATTATTTTATGAATAATTAATTGAAAAATATAGTCACGACTAATCTAGATAAACAGATATAATATTATAGTCTAAATAAATAAATATAATAATTTTTACATTGCTAAATATTATTCATATCCTTTACGCTTTTACGCTTTACTCGATTTAATATTTTAACTTGCAATCAAAAATAAATCTTGAATAGAAAAACATTTTCATACATCATCATCAAGAAGTATTTTCTTGACAGATAAAGAATCTATGACAGATGAAGAAGCAATTTAATTCTGAGTTAAATTATTTAATAATTATATCTATTTATTTTATAAGTTTGTAATAATACATATGTTTTATAAATAAATTTGAAGATTTCTATACTTTTTAATACTCAAATTATAAATGTACCAGAAAAATAGTAAGTTTAATAAAAGAAGAAACTAGATATTTATTATTGAAATAATAGCTTAATTATGGTGTTTTAGATTTATTGCTTTTAATTATGAAAAATATCTTAGGGATACTTTAACCCTTTGAAGAGTGAGCATTTTTCTAAGTTTCACACGTCCTGCTTTTTATACGAGATATATAAAAACATATATAATTTAGATATTTTTTTGACGGCTAAAAAAAATAATATCAATGAAATTAAATTTACATATTATTGGTAAATCCATTTATTGTATATAATACAAGAAATAATAATATTTTGTTTTTAAATTATAAGCGTGGCATTAAAAATAAAGCTACATCGTATGTGGACGTACATGTACGGTGATACTCTTCAAAGCGTTAAGGGTTTTTAATTCAAACAAAGGTTGGTTATGAAACGGGAATAAATAAGCTGAAAAAATTCCGAGAATTTCTTTAAGGTAAACTGTTTTATCTAATTCAATCTTTAATATAAACGAAACGTGAATTTATTGGAAACAAATTCTAACAAATAATCGACTAACCCTTTTTTCAGCGGAAATGCATCAACAGAGTGAAAATTTATACATTGTCGATTTATTAATCAAAAACTCTGAATACCTGAACGTACAACCATGAATACAAGGTTGAACCAATTACGTTTCCCTGTAGAAAGCCATAGTTAATCGGATAGAGTGTAATTTTTTTCTATTTTTCTTGACACAGAAATGTCTATTTGATATGTACAAGTTTAAGATAATATAAAAATGATGAGGAAGATGTTCCTAAATTTGTGCAGTAGTCTTTCATGCCAGACTCTATCGAAGGCCTGGATTATATCAAGGAATGACGCAGAATAATATTTTTTTTCTTTAAGGTCATTGTGTATTTTATTAACAGTTCTGTAATTTTATTTGACAGTTGAGTTTAGTAAAAATAGTCTCATTTTTATAAGAAAGATTTTTTTAAAACTATTGACATAATTGGTATCAAGCGTATTGGTCTATAGGATTATTAATTATCTCAGCTATTTTTTACTGATCCGGATAATATCCAAGCCAGAGTACAGCATTAAATGTGTAGTTGTATGTAATTTACTGGAGCTTCCTTTAACAGTTTTTCCAGTAATTAACACTTTATGAGCCATTCACGCCTTTTGGCGTGATTTTGTAGCCAAGCGTTATGAGCCGTTCACGCCTTTGGCGTGAGAGCCTTGGCATTTTGTTTTCAGCCACTTGGCATTTTATTTTCTGATAACGATCACGAATGATTGAGTGCTCTATAACGTAGTTGTAACGGATTATTTGACCGTTTTTGGCAAATTTAGCATAATAAATGTAATGAGCCCTAACAAGGGAATCTAGATTATTTTCTAAAAACATTTTTATTTCAATAATGAAGTATGTTTTTAGAATTTAATATTGTTTTATATGTATATGATGTATTATTTATAATTCTAATATATTTTTATTTCTAAAGAATCATTTTTTATTATTTTCAATAGATATTGCATAAATTTTGACACTTATCAAATACGTCCTGTAAAGCAAAACCCCATTTTAATATTATAAATATTTATAATAACGAAACACAAAAATACCCATGTCAAGTTATCACATTTTCCTAAAGTAAACGTAGAGGCGACGCTTAAAAAAAAAGTGGAAAACTAGACGCACTCGTGTCAGAAATTTTCAGATTCATATTAACCCTTTGATAAACGATGACATTTTGAGTGATTGATGGTCGGCTTTTTCCCTTCAATATTATCAACCAGGATGTTGATGGTCTGTCCTGGCCATGACTAAGGGATACTTTTTGCCCCTCGCTTATCTCACGGACCGGACAGGGCGGAACCGGGGGAGAGCCGCCGACACATCCACCATCTACTTAAACAGATCTGAGGCAAATGGCGTATGGTAAATGTGTCGTCCGGTCGCCGAATATTAAACCGGCGGCTTAGATTTTATATTAAAATTGTAAAATCGGCACGTGTTGGTGTAATTAGATTTTGTTCAGTTATCAACACGTGTGAAACAGTTTTGTTGCGGCAAACTTTCCTTTATTATCTGTCCGTTTGTCCTTTGTTCGGATGAAACTTTTAGCATTCCAGTTGTTAACCCTCAACGAAATAATGCGCCTTTCCTTGTTAATATAAACTTCAGTTATATCTAAACAGATATCCGAAACTTGCCTACACGCCCACTTGTGTATTAGCGCTCGGCCCAGAGGTAATGCAGACTTGATATATGTTTTCAGGAGCAGATAATTACTGTGTCACAAGCGGTTACATTTTTAATCATGTTAATTGTGAGCAATAAACCTACTTGCCTGGTAAAAGTTTGACCCAGTTGCAGTGCCTTGAGATGGATAATTCAAGTAAAACCCCTACTTAGTGAAAATATTTTGCCCCTTTTCTGAATTAGGAAAAAGAGTGTGATGAAAATTACGAAAATGATTCGGATTCAATACAACAGAGTGCAAGTTTATACACGTATAAATAAAAATATCTATAAATCTACTATATTTACGTAAAATAAACAAATATTAATGGATTATTTTACGTAATAGAATCTACCCTGTTTACTATGTATCAATATTGAAGCGAATCCTTTATGAAAATGGTTTTTGATCTTATTTTTATTTTAAATTTATTATTCATCACGCTCGTAGTTTCATTTTTAAACTGCGAAGGGTTCAAAAGATCAATTCATTTTTATTACGTTTTATTTTCATATGAAATATATTTCAAATAAGTTTGTATTATATATTAATCTATTCAATAAATAAATAAATATTCAATTTAATTTTGAATTATATGATATTTAACAAAATAAGGTTGATTTGCTAAATATTCAAGCTTTAAGCTATATTTTGTATATTTTAATTTAAGTTCCTAACGAATTCCATATTTTTAATGACAAATATTAATATATAAAATTTATATAAAAAAATGTAAAATCGATTATTTAGAACGTAACAATATTATTTTTTATTTACATTAAGGTTAGTTTTATATATAAATCTATTCAGAGAAGAGCGGGAGGGGGGGAGTTGTTGTCCCGGGCTTCGATATTTTAGGGACCTCAACATGGCAACTCGGATTAAATTTAAAACAGAAATCATAAGACAGAAATTAGGACGAAGCGTAAAAATTCATTGATATTTTCTGTGCTATTTAATGATGTTCAATGATTATAGAAAATATTCTACACCAGGGGTCCCCAACCTTTTTTCTACATCGACTACTTTCAATAGAATATATTTTTTTTAATTTTCTATGAACAAAAAAAATTAAAAACTATTTTCATTTTTAATTTACAGATATATTTTAGAAGCACACGTTGTAATCGCAGAAGTCCGAGTTCAATTAATGTGATGGCTGTCCTTGATGTATTAACATTTTTTTTTTATTATTAACCCTAGAATTGCTTATAGTCGTATATTCACTTTTACTAAAATAACAATCTAAATATATATGTTTTATTTAACTATAAACTGATTTATATATAATTAAAATAATGCGATGGTTGTAACTGATGCTTTTCCATAATAATTTTAATCACATATCAACACGTTCCGTAATATTGAATAGTTTCTAGTAAGAAACAGATAAGAACTAGGAAAATCTAAGAAATAATGGTTCCGTAATATGGTCAGTTCAAACTTTTTTTTGTAAATGTTTTTATAATATTCTTGGCTTTCGTAAGCTATTCAAAAACTTGGCATAACCACTTGATTTTATTTTCCAAATTTCGAAAAATCAAGCGGTTATTGATAACTTTTAATTGTTTCATGTAGTCTGTGTAGATTTGACATTCTTTTTTTAGCTTTTTCAACAACAGAAAGCTGCATCAAGTATTTAAAGTATCCATAATCATTTCGATTTAAAGTAAGTTTTTAACAAAACTTTATTGAAGCGAAATCCAAATATAACTGTTCGAGTTTGAATAAGATTTACTATTCTTACTTGTAATTTATTCAGCATTTTAATAAATAAGGAACATATTTAACCTTTACCAACCCCTTCAAAAACCAATAACTTATTTGGAACGGTGTAGCAAATTTGAAATTTCGTAATTGAAAGTCCAATAAAACAGATTACTGCTTTAAAAAAATATTTGAATATGTTTTTATGTCTACAAGTTGACTGAAAATACAAGTGTTATTAAGTCAAACAATTCTTTTCAAGCAATATTATAAGTAGAAATTGATTATATTGAAAACATTAATATATATCTAGAACAATATAATAAAAATTCAATTCCGTTATGGATGAATTTTAAATAAATCGTCAAATAAAGGACTTAAAATTTGCTGAATGATATTTTCATTAGAAAATTTTTAACAAAACTATTAATCCAATAACAAATAAAAATATGCATAATAAATAAAGCTTATATAGCGTCAATTAAATTTCGATAAAAAATAAATTAGTGACGAAATTGTAGAACTAATGCTGCTAAAGCGTGTTTACAAATCCAATTTAAAACTAAACACGAAACCGCAAGAATTACTCAGGGTTACAAAAAGCTACTATTTTGTAATAATCGTTGAATTTTCTATTGTTAAAATGTTAAAAGCTTCTGAAATATAATTAAATGTTATAATTTAAATAATATTGAATACCAATGATTTTGTTTTCTTGCCCACAATTTTATATAAATATAGAAAGGCTTCTGAAATATTAGTTGCCCGTGTTATATGTGTACATATGGAAGACTTTACATATTCTTTAAATGTGATTAGGATGATGCAACCAGATGCCGCTTGATATATTCATAAAATTTGTATGCTGATGGTGTATAATATTTTTAAATTTCCACATTAATAGTTGTATCTAAAACACAAATACCCTTTCAAGCTCTTCCCTGCCGCCTTGAGCCCACCTTCATTTTTACATACCGCAAAAAAGAAAAGTAGCAACGCACGGAGAGAGCATCAAAAGGGAGGATAATGCCGAAGAGAAAGAAAAAGAAAAAAAAACATAACAGCACGTGTTTATTTTCAAGTATAATAATAACCACTTACGGACGCTCACAATAGGCGTCGGAGAGAAACACTTTCTCCGCTCGACGGACCGTTTCCGGGCGTTATGCCGCGCCGGAAGCCCGACCTTGTATCCTTTTTTGAAAGGCAGTTTGCCGCGAAAGCTTTCAAACGGACATGGCCCGCCGAAAAATTGTTACGGCCGACGCATATTTTGTTTTAATACAATTGCGCGCTTCCGGGCGCGCGAGCTGAATAGGGATTTGGCGCGAAAAATTTGGCGCGAAATGCCAATGATTTCACACATCAAATACCAGAGATCGTTTGACCTTTTACATACTGAATTTCAAACAATACCCACAAAATACCTTCGACGCGAAATAAAGAAATTAAAAATGCCCTTTTTAAACTCGTAAATATATAAAAAAAATAACCCAATTATTTTTTCATACATTTGCAAAGGTATTTTTTTACACGTATTAACTAGGTAAGGTCCTAGATTTCCTTGCAAATAATCTAAATCTATATATATGTTATATGCTTTATAAATAAAAAATCTGTTCTGTATTTAATGTACCATAAATTTGTGTATTTTAAGATTAGCCGAAGGGGGTATCTCTGATACCCCAATCATTTCAAGTCAAGATATTGTTGAATTATTTATTATCTTGACATTTTATTAAAAATGTATTATTCTAAGAATAAAAATAGTTATTCATGACATACTTCATAATTAAGTCGATATTTCGGATTTTTTAACTAAGCAATATGACGCATAAATAAAAACACTCTCGGCGATGTCTCGCCGCAGACTGAGCTCTTTCAGCACATGTCACTCGCACTCCGCACTTCGTACCAGATTATAATATTTATTTCTGAGACTTTTTCAGACAAACACGAAAAGTTTATGTAATAACGATTTATATTAAAAGATTTATTCGAAAAAATTAAAAAAATGCGGTTAGTTACTAGATCAGTTAAACTCGCAAAATATTTCAGAAAAATCCTATGATTGTTGAAAAAGTTTAAATACTAAAAAAAACAACGGAGTTGGCAAAAAAACACCATTGTATTATTCAAAAAAAATCGTGATCATCTTTCAGAGCTTTAAACCATTAGATTTTGGTTCGATTTACTTTCCAAATTAAATAAAAAAAAATATATTAGTTTGTTTCAGGTTTTTATTCTGGAAAACAACTAATATATTTTTTTTAATTGTTTTTATTTGTATAAAAAAATAAAATGAATCGATTTGAACCGTTATTTATTTTCGGTTCTGTTCCAGGGTTTCGTTCAAGCATAAATAATGGTTTTAAGCAATTTTCGTTTTTGATTAATTTTTGGTTCATAGCCCTAAAAAAGACATTTACAAAATAATCACACGATGCTGAACAAAAACTATAAAAACTAGTTATTTTCTTTAAAAGAACCGGAGCTTAATCCTGAAAAAATAACGTTTCGAAGCTCTGAAATTTGTATATGATATTTTTCACATTCTGATATTTATTATATATTTTAATAATAGTAAAACTCACTATAGTATTATCATGTCAAAGAATTAATTGTGTCAATTGCTGTATTTAATAAAAATAAAATGTATTGCAATGCATTGTTCGAGTGTTTTGTATACAAAGTTTTAATTAAAATTAATTCTAAGACCGTTTGATTATATTTCCACGCCTGTCTAAATATATATAGAAATCATATTTTATTGAAATTATACATTGGCACTCTAGTTTTCGCTACTTATTGAATTTCATATGAATATTTGAATAGCAGACATCTATTATGACTTGTCCAATTTCAGATTTTCATTTCACAAGTCCGATGCGATATTAAAAAAATATGATGTACCCGTATACAATTTAATATGTCAGAGGACAGGTTATTAATCATTTCATATTATACGGGTCCTAACACAGTATTATATAACGCGAAAAAAAATCATATGTAAAATTTCACACGTGTGGATTTCACAAATGATCGTGAAAAATATTGTATTGGATTTTTTTTTTATTTTTGATTTAATTCATTGATGAAAAAATTGATATGTACGATTAAAAATGGGGTTTTACGGTATGGTCCTTAAAACTTTTCTTAACCATACACGTATACATAGAATGGGAAGGGCGTCTTTATCCGGATTGTTTCAAAGTCGCATTGGCCCAGGTCGTAAATCGTCGACCTGAAGACGACAGTTGGTTAACGAGGAGCCGAAATAAAGTGCTGGACCCTTGGGCGAAAATTTCAAAAATAAAATTTTCACTTTGCCATCAAACACTCCTGGATCGGCGATTAATTCCAAAAGTTGGGCTGTGTTTGGTTAGCTGGCTGAATAGTTTGTTTCGCTGACCTTTGATCTATCACGCCCATATTTTTCTTGTATATATGAAACATATTTATTTATATAAAATAAAAAAGATACATTTGTAGTGAATAATAATAAATTCGAATTATTATTTATACTTCATGTAATATTAAAATAGCGAATGTAGATAATGTATTTATCGTGTTGTTGACAGATAGCTATTTCTCTATAAAACCAATTAACACCAATACAAATATTCGATGAAACAGAGCGATGAAGATATTGGCTGTGATTCCAATAAACAATCGCGAATTTCCCACGAGAATCAGTATCGTCGCTAAGCCTCACACATATAAATTAATCCTAATTGCGATGTACTTAAATTATAATTAAATTAATTAAAAATAGTGGAGTAAGAATTGAGAAAGTTTTAAATTGCAGAAATAAGCATGGATAAACTGCGCTTTAATTATTTCCAGAATTGGGAATTCAATCTATATAAATGACCGAGACAAAGCGTCCACAATTTTCCTCAAGCTCAACAGTTGAGATTTTTTTTCAATTATTTTTCATACATATTTTGTTTTACCGACTTAATTAATTAAATTTTCGCGTCTGAAAATTTTCATAATGCAAAACCGCACTTCTTGCAACTTTTCGCAGACTAATTATTTCACTTCATCATCGTTAAATTTTTCTATGCTAATTTTTTGCACAACTTTCACAGACGCCGACTTCATATTACACAAACAGACCGAAATATTTCTCCAAAATATTATTTATTTATTTTAATATTAAAACGATACAACATTAAAGTTATGAAACGTATAATATTTACGTTTCGGCTTTCAGGGTCAGCAATATAAATGTTGTTTGAATGGTAACCATTAATTTCTGTTTGAGGTAAGCCTGGGAAAATTCGACATAATTATAAAGGGGCAATGAAGCAATGAATTTGACTCGAAACACTTTTCCTGAATTTTCAGAATAAAAAAATATTTACTCTGATTCATCATAACATTAAAAATAATATTATATCACGCTGTATTTGTATTAAATATATTAAAACGAACACTCGTAAATCAAACACAATTTCAGTAATAGGCGAGACCTTATAATTACGTTTCCCAATGGGGGGTTTTCAAAATCTCATTTCAAAAGAGTGATGGACAGTGTTTTTTTTTCATATAAAAACGAGAGAGAAAAATATTATACATTAATTTATAGCCTTGAAAACATGTAAATAAACAAATTGCCATACTTTATGGCAATTAAAATAAGCCCGAAACAGTATTTTTGTTGTAATTTATATGGGTATTATTTTTTTGTCTCAAAATTCGTTTATTTTCCGAACAAATGCTGATGTATTGTATTTTTTTGGCACTATTTTGCGATTTTTTATGGGCCATATAATAGTTATATTGATAAAGCAGCTTGAGAAAATATGGCGCTGTAATAAAATGGCGTATATGGCAGTATATTATTTTATATTGAAAAGCCGTCAAAAATGGAAATCTAAACAATATTAATACGTTTTCATATTTTTAAATATAAAAAAAAATCATAGGA
>JAGXCT010036233.1:0-74301 GCA_022495035.1 Philopotamus ludificatus
ATCTTTCGAGAACAATTAGTCACAGTTTTCCAAGAGGTTGACCACAGAAGTGGTTTGAATCCACTGGTTCAACCTAAAAAAAACATTAACCTAAAATAGTGTTACCGCCAGTTTAAATATTACTATACAAATTAAAAATTATTCAATAGGTTAATTTAACATTCATTTGAAAAATAATTTAATTATTTTGTTTGATATCAAATGCATGCATCATTTTAGACATCAATAAATTACTGAAAATAATTATGTAATTTATTTTTAATTATTCAAAAGTCAAAACTAATAATTAATTTTACTACTCTCGATGTTTAATATATAATTGCAAAATATAGTAACGGTCATTGAAGTCTACTCAGGTAAATTTTTCAAGTAAATCTTCGCAACTGAGTCAGTTTGGGGATTTTTTTCTAATAATATTAGTTATTACACTCTGTTTTTTACAATATTTTGAGAAAAAACATTTAAAAATAAGATTAAAAGAAAAATACATTCTATGTGTACAATACTCTTTTATTTTTTATATCAGTTCATATCCGGGCCTGCATTGAATCCACTAAAATCTTATCGTTTGGGCCATAATCTCTTCATACTAGACTTTTGTTGTTGATGTCATTAGTGATTTTAAATTAGCAGGCTTTTCTCTGTGGACTTTTGTTTTCAATGGGGTGTAAATCAGGACTAAAACCTACCCATGACAGTGTTTAAATATAAATTGTTTCTATTCGATCTTTGACCTGTGCAAATAAGAATGAGAAATGTTAGATATTTTTTTCCCAAACCAAAATAAATGGTTAAACAAAAAAAACCTTTATCGTTTTAGCCCGATGGCGAAATGCAGAATCGTCCTGAAAGATGCAATCGTTTATATAAGATGTCGTCCTATTGATAGAATAAGGTTCTCATTAAAAATTATTTCATAAACTTCTGCATTAACGGTCCCACCGACGAACGCTAAATCTCTAATTCCATAGTAAAAGAAGCTTCCCCAAACCATTTTTCCTGGATGCTCCACCGTTAGCCTGATGCATTTTTCGTCAAACTTTCTTCTGTTTTCTTATTTACATACTGAACAAAACCCAAGCCTAATAAGTATAATTTACATTCATCCGAAAAGATAATGTTCCTCCAGTCCTCTAAAATTCAGGTCCGTTAAATTTTTGCCAGTTTGTTAAGTATTTTAAAGTTTCAGGAGAAGTGATTTTTCCGCCGGAGATCTTGATAAAACCGTCTTCCCTGAACCTTCACCGCACCGTATCGTGTTCTTATATCCACTGCCATTGTTTTAAATCAGTTAGTTAAGCAGAACCTTTTTAAAAAACGATTGCCTGGAGCGGTTATCTTCTGTTGTGGTCTGTTCCTTTTTTGAGCTTTACAGATTTTTGGAATTGCTTAAGAAATTAAATATCTAAAATATTAAGATAAATCTAGTCACTGAAAATTGACTAAACCCCACAAATGCTGCAATTTGGGGGTTCTTTTTATTTTTAACTGTATCACAATATACACAACTACTTCTGGTAAAGTAATTAAGTAAAACAGTAATTTATATAAAAAAATCAGACCTCTAATGAATTTTACCTAAAAACTAGAAAATTTATATTTTTTTTGTCTATGTACAATTTAATGACCGCTAGTTTAGAAATCTACATACATATATGATACAATTTAACAAATACAATAAAATATTTATTTAACAATGCAAATACCAATTAGTTGTATTTTTTATAAATACGTAATATTTAAATATAACTCCATATTACTTCATCCTTTGTGATATGGTCTTTCTCCATAGGTCTCCAGATAATATACTCCAGTTCTGCAATGGTGAATATCATAATTATTACAAAATCTCAAAATAATTTGTTTATATGGAAAAGTAAAAGGCTAATTTCAAAACTGTTACTAATCGACGAATAGAGTTTTGAATTTATTCAAGACACGAACACGAACAAAATAGTCTAGAAGACTTTTGGTTTACATATGTTAAATTTCTTCTGCAATAGTTCTACTGCACGCACGTTAGCAATTAGGATATCGACGCTGGAAAGCAATCTTGTTGAATCTCAATAAGTATTATAAATCTTTAATAAGTATTATTAAAACGTTAAATGGGTTTTTCGTGTCACTGGAGAGTTTATTTTTTCGAGATTGCTTTTCACCGTCGATAAGTTGATAATATTTTTGATAGAATCTCTCACAAACATGTCATTTTAACTGAACAATTTATATTTTGGAATTTAAATACTAACGCATTTTTAGGATAAAAGCCGCCGAGTGATAATTGACCTGTTTTGGTACAATTCATATTCACAATTTCATTGTAATTTTTACACTTGATCGCCTTGAAATTATCAGTTCCCAAAGACTCCAAATAATAATAATCCGCTTTCCCGTGCGAACAGAGATTTCCAACACATCCAGGCATATGATAGCCCCAATTAGGATAAAAATCAGTATGTCCCATCGGTGCATGAGAGCCAAAATGTGCACCATTTGAATGAATTACTTCTACATATGCTCCGTCACTACGCCTTAATTTGAGAGTTTCGTTCAGTAACAGCCCAAGTGGAGGATCACAACCTTAAAAAAAATCCTATTACGATCAGAATTAACGTTAGAACACATTGTCACAACTTACCGACAATATACGATACTAATCCACTTTTTACATATCGGCCGGCTAAACCTACGATGTGACTTCCCATACTGCTTCCTACCAAATGTATATCACTTAATGGTACACCACAGGAAACTAGCCAATCAATCATTTCTGCTATCCTTCTTCCAACTTCTGGTAAAATCGTTGCCACATAGGAAATAATTCCATTAGAACCTTTATTCCAGTTGAGCACGATAACATTTACATTTGGCGTTTCTATGAAAGCTACGCGAACGCTTTTTATAAACAAAAAAAATAATTATAGCTCATTAAATTATGAACTCATCAAACCATTTAAAATCCTCAATTGACCAAATATATTGGGAACTCCGCACACTCCACGTACATATATTTTTATAACTCCATTTAAAATATAATTGGAAGTCAATAAGCTGGTGATGTTTCCAATTATAATATTTTGAGGATCATTTTCGTGAGTATAACTACCAAGATATCTATAAAAAAATATATATATATATAATTATTTAACCCTTTACGGTCTATTCTGTGTGCTATTTTTTATTGCTAATTTTAGCCTTTTTACAATATCTGCTATACCACTTCTATTGACTATTTTCATTCCTGTTAGATAGAGAAATATTTCTGTATTGTTTTCTGTTCTGCAACTACTGAATATCCACAGTTTCTAAATACATTGCCCAAAAAATTAAAAAAAATCTTTTTCATAAAATTGAAGATATATATCTCATTAATGCAATAATGGACATATCTATTCAAATGACTAGTTGGATGCAAAAGAAATAGGAGAAAGAGGAATGTTTTAAAGGAATAGGCTAAAATACATTCATACATTCACACAGCTCCATATTTTTGTCTAACATATTGACTTCATAAAGTTGAGGCCCATGGTTGCAGGCTCTCTTGCCCCCTATCATGATATGGGCCCTACATGCATTATATATATTTAATTTAAAAAAATGTATTTATTACACTAAGCAAAATATAAGAATTAAAATTGTCGCCATCATCAAAACAAGAATTTTTAACAAAAATAGGTAATATAAAAAGTTATTACACAAAAAGGCCAAAATTATTTGATGATATTGTCTTGACAATACATTATATTAAATTTATTATGTTTTTCACCTTGTTATACAATGGGAAATATATATGTTCTTTAGGATTAAACCTTAAATCGGGAAAGAAACGACAATCCTCTTGGTCTTCTAAAATCTCGTTTATCTGTCTAGCATTACAAAAATCTGCAAAATTCTCCACCATTAAGTGTTACCACAAATTTAATTTAAACATTATTTTAAACTTTCAAATATGTAGTCAAATTTCACCTAAATTCGACACAAAAACAATTAATAATGGAATATTAATTTTATTAAACATGTTTTATGTACGTATACCAAAATAATAAATACATAGACAAATGACTCAAAAAGTTATAATACCAAAATGCTATAAATTCAACAGTAAATATACATAAATTGAATTGTATTGTTAAAACAAATTACATTTCACGCCATTTTGAGCAGAAAGTATGAAATCAGGTTTATACAATTTTGTACGATTGCTAACCGTTAATTGCATAGATGGTTTAAAATATGTTATGTCATCTAATAAATTTCCGTCTATCCTCAAAACCTTGATCTTGTCCTTGAAGTGGAGGTTTCAACGTACACACAATTGAAAATAGGCAAGATAAAGTTCGATATGCTGCTTTACGGACATTTCTGTAATTTAAATTAAATTGTATACAAATTATATGAAATATTTAATACATAGTAAAAAAAAATTATGAACTTACTTGTACGGTTTAATTCCACAACTATAATTTTCAGCCTTAGTCGATTCTAGCAATTCTAATACAATTTTTAATACCAGCAATGTGTAAGGTAATGCTATGAATACTGCAACATTAAATTATTATACATATTATAAATGAAGAATAAAAATATCATAATACAGTGTAACACCCATATATCGTTAAATTTGTATACTCGGCCGAAAACCCATAAGAAGCGGCGTTAAATAATCCGGCACACATTTTAGCCTGACCAAAAAAATATGCTCATTCATCATCGCAGTTGACATTTTGAGGATTGATTTGACACAAGATTGAAGCACACACATTTCTCCTAATAAAAAAATAATAATTATCTGAAGTATGCGAACAGAACCGTATTAGTATGTGTTTGGCCTTTTTTGTATACGCCCTGGTCACGTGGTCGCTATCTTTGACGCGAACGAGTGTTGTTGTTTGATTAAAGAGAAAAGTTTCGTATTACCGCATACAGAAGGTTGCATTTCGTTTGCTTTTTTAAAAAAAAGGGGAGGAGCGGTAAAGAGAAAAGTTCCGTGTTACAGTATTCAGAAGGTCGATTTTTGTTTGCTGCATAAAGCTCTGTTTGGGGCACATTGTATATGGCCCGCTGGTCTGTATTTTCTACTCGGTTAAAAAAATAAACGAAACTGTGAACGTTTTTCGACTATTTTTGCGTATTTCTCCTTTTTGGAATTTGAATATCATCATTAACTGATTGATGAAAATCTTTTGTTTCCATAATTATAGATTAAAAATTTTCAAACGATCGTGCAACCGTGTTTCACATACTTTGGGTACAAAAGTTCAAAAAAAAAATATTAATCAAAACGATTTCCATTTGATTTGGTGAAAAATATTGTTTGAAATTAGTTTTGTTTATTAAATTTTTATATATTGATAAAAATTAAAATTACAATTATTCAATAAGTTAATTTAACATTACTAATTATTTATTTTGTTTGATATCAAATGCATGCATCTTAGACATCAATAAATCACTGATAATAATTATGTATTTTATTTTTAATTATTCAAAAATCAAAACTAATTAATAACATATAGTAACGGTCATTGAAATCTACTCGAGTAAATTTTTCAAGTAAATCCTTAGATTATCTCAAAGTTTTCAACTGAGTCAGTTTGGGGATTTTTTTCTAATAATATTAGTTACTACACTCTGTTTTTACAATATTTTAAGAAAAAAACATTTAAAAATAAGATTAAAAGAAAAATACATTTTGTGTGTACGATACTCTTTTACTTTTTATATCAGTTTAAATCCGGGCCTGCATTGAATACACTAAAATCTTATCGCTTCGGACATAATCTCTTCATACTAGACTTTTGTTATCGATGTTATTGGTGGTTTTAAATTAGCAGGCTTTTCTTTGTTGACTTTTGTTTTCATAATGTGCAATAAATTTTCGATAGGGTCTAAACCGTTTTAGCCCGATGGCGTAATGCGGAATCGTCCTGGAAGATGCAATCATTTATATAAGATGTTGATGTTAATCGATGGAACAAGGTTCTCTTTAAAGATTACTTTATAAATTTCTGCATTAACGGTCCCATCGACGAACACTAAATCTCCAACTCCATAGTAAGAGAAGCATCCCTAAACCATTTTTCCTACTGGATGCTCCACTGTTGGCCTGATGAAACTTTCTTGTTTTCCTATTTACAATGTAAATTTTACATACTGAACGCCACCCAAGCCTAATATGTTAAATTTGCATTCGTTTGCATTGGTCCGTTAAATTTTTGCCCATTGGAGTATTTTAAAGTGCATTTGTTTCAGAAGTGGTTTTTTCACCGGAGATCTTATCATAAAACCCTCTTCCCTGAACCTTCACCGTACCGCTTTGATCCTGACTTCAGTTTCTCCACCTCCGATGACATCTATTCTAATATCCACCGCAGTTTTAAACCATTTGGTTAAGCATAACCATTTTAAAAGACGATCTCCGGGAACGGTTATCTTCCGCTGTGGTCCTGTTTCTTTTTTACGTCCTACAGATTTTTATAAATGCTTCGGAAATTAAATATCTAAAATATAAAGATAAATCTAGTCACTGCAGATTGACTAAACTTCACCAATGCTGCAATTTGCAGGAATGTTTATTTCCCTTGTATAAGGTCGCAATTTTCGTTTTGTCAAGTAGGTTCATTTCTACATTTTAAAATGTTATTTTTTATTTTTCACAATATCACAATATACAGAACTACTTCTGGTAAAGTAGTTAAGTAAAACAGTACTTTATATAAAAAAATCATACCCCTAATTATGAATTTAACCATAACCATACCTGTGATCATGAATTTTACCTGAAAACTAAGAAATTAATATTTTTTTGTCTAAGTACATTTCAATGACCGCTACTGTAGAGATCTACATGAATATATGATACAATTTAATTAATAACATAAAATATTTAGATAACAATGCAAATTAAATGTATTTTTTTAAAAATATGTAATATTTAAATAAAACTCCATATTACTTCAACCTTTGTGATATGGTGGTTCTGCATAAGTCTCCAAATAATATACTCCAGTTCTGCAATGGTGAATACCATAATTATTAAAAAATCATTTTCTTCTCATTAAATTAACAGAATTCGCATGGATAATAATTTGTTTTTATGCAAGAGTATCATCATTATCATCATTTGCCAGCCACGAGACATGCGTATGAGCTCTGCCAGTCTATTAAATGGTAATCGAGGCCAAAGGAACCTAAGTCTCATGCTTGACGTGAGGGCTCCCCTTTCGTGTCCATACCAAAGAATAAAACCAAATATTATGACCATATGTAAAGGGCTAATTTCAAAACCGTTGCTAATCGACGAATACATTTTTGAATTCGTCCAAGACACGAACATGAACAAAACTAATCCAGAAACTATTGGTTTGTATATGTATTCATATAATGGATAGATTTCAAGTTAAAAGAGTTCTACTGCACGCAAATTGGCTTGCAAATTGGAAAGCAATCTGGAAAGCAATCTTGCTGAATCTCGAAAAATTTAACTTTACAAAGACATGAAAATACAATTTAACGTTTTAATAAGTCTTAAACTAAAAGTACAACCGTAGTTAAAATCTTTTTATAAAATTTATCGTTCATTTAGTGGAAGAAATACTAAAAATTTAAACGTGTTATCATATTTATCGTATCGTATTTTTTCGAGATACAGCAAGATTACTTACTATTAGCTGATAATTATTTTTCATTGATAAAATGTCTCGCATTCAAATCATTATAACCAAACAATTAACCTAATGGAAATTAAATACTAACGCATTTTTTGGATAATGACCGCCAAGTGATAATTGACCTGATTTGGTACAATTCATATTCACAATTTCATTGTAATTTTTACATTTGTCCGCTTTGAAATTATCAGTTCCCAGAGACTCAAAATAAAACAAACACGCCCTCATGTGCGAACAGAAATCGTCATTATCACATCCAGTCATTTGATAACCCCAATTAGGGTAAAAATCTGTATGTCCCATCGGTTCATGTATGCCATATCGGGCACCATTTGTATGAATCACTTCTACATATGCTCCATCAGTACTGCTTAATCTGTCAGATTTGTCCCGCATCAGCGCAACTGGAGGATCACAGGCTAAAACAAAAATTCAATTATGATCAGAATTAACGTTAGAACACATTTTCAAAACTTACCGATGAGATACGGAACTAATCCACTTTTTACATATCGACCGGCAAAACCTACAATGTGACTTCCCATACTGCTTCCTACCAAATGTATATCACTTAATGGTACACCACAAGAAACTAACCAATCAATCATTTCTGCTATCTCTCTTCCAACATCTGGTAAAATCATTGCCACTTGTGATAGAGTTCCAGTAGAGCCTTTATTCCAGTTGACCATGATAACATTTATTTCCGGCGTTTCTGTGAATGCTACATCAAAGATTTTTATAAACGAAAAAAAAAATTATGTCCCATTAAATTATAAACTCATCAAACCATGTAAAAACCTCAATCGACGATTAATATCGGGAACTCCACAAACTCCATGTACATGTATTTTTATAATTCTATTTAAAATATAATTGGAAGTCAATAAGCTGGTGATGTTTCCAATTGTAATATTTTGAGGATCATATATGTGATTATATCTACAAAAAAATATATATATATATATATATAATTAATTAACCCTTTATGGTCTTTTCTGTCTGCTATTTTCTTTCTAACATCTAATTTTGGGCTTTTTATAATATCTCCTATACCACTTCTATTACCCATTATCGCTTCTGTTAGATAAACAAACAATTCTGGTCTGTTCTGTACTGCAACGCCAGAATATCCGCAGTTTGTAAAGGGAGTACCCAAAAAATTAAAAAAATCTTTTACTTTTAAATATTTTTCCGAAAGATGGCATTTTAAAATGAAATTCTCATAAACAAAATATTTTCATTCGAGCAGACTATTTTATTGAACCCCGAATTAGTACCTAACTCTACCAGCCGAACGCGGAACTGACAAGTTTGGATTCGAAGTAATCGCATTTTGCAACCACTTTTAATACAGAATGAATGGTTCAACGTAAAACAAGTAAATCATATATTTTACTATCTACTACCTTAAATAGTTCATGAAAAAATATGAATACATTATTAACAATGAGACCTGCCACACTGAACGGCAATTAATACTTTCATAGTTCATATATCGAACTGAGTCTAAGCTATCATTAAAACTAAATAATCATTTTTAAAAAATCTTAAAACAACAAAAGTAATACATCTATCTTCGACAAGCTATGAAAATAAGAAATATCTGCTGTCATCCAGACCAAACTATAATAATAACTAAATACTATAACAATAATCATTGATTTTTTTTCTACTTGTCTTAATTTCTGTCTTTGGATTAGTTTCAAAATTTATTCATTTCGCCTTTCTCTATATTATTTTCTATAGATTGATTGACAAAAGTACATTATACAAAAAGTTATTACGCAAACAGGCCAAAATTATTTAATGATATTGTCTTGTCAAATTACACAAGTTGAGAAAACAATATTTTATAATAAATTCATTATTTTTTTTACCTTGTATACATTGAGAAATATATATGTTCTTTGGGATTAAATCTTAAATCGGGAAAGAAACGACATTCCTCTCGGTCGTCTATAATCCCGTTTACATGTCTAGCAGTACAAAAATCTGTAAAATTCTCCAGCATTAAGTGTTACCACAAATTTAAATCGAACAATATTTAAAGTTTTAAACTATGAAGCCAAATTTCACCTAAATTCGTCACAAAAACGATTAATAACAGAATATTAATTTTATTATACATTGTGTTTTATGTACGTATACCAAAATAATAAATACATAGGCAAATGAATCAAAAACTTATGGTATCAAAATGATTTAAATTCAACCGTAAATATACTTAATCTAATAAAGTATTTAAAATAAATTGAATTGTATTGTTAAAACAAAATTACATTTCACGCCTTTTAAAGCAGAAAGTAATTGTTTTAGTATGTAGGTTAGTATAGAAAGAATATATAATAAATTTGGAATATTTTGACATGTTTAATTAATAATTTTAAATAAAAATAATTGTCTGTGTTTATTTGTTGATTAATCAGATATATTTCAACATAAATGTTGAAATAAACATTGTCCGTATATTTATTATTAAATATTTTATATACAGAATACAATCATATAAATTAATTTAAAACACCGTCCACAAACGAATCAATCATGTCATCCAAAGACATTACCACTTCATTTTCAGTGTTCTTTGGAACTGTGTTAAATTTAGAATCTTCTAAGCCATTCAAAACTTTCAATACTATAGTATTAGAAACGGTGTGTAATACTGTCAATAATACATTTGTTTTGTTTGAAATCAAATTATATGCGCATGCATCATTTTAGACATCAATAAAATACTGAAAATAATCATGTATTTTATGTTTAATTGATGATTTCGTATGGTTTTTACTTTGCCATTCTTCGCGTGCTCGTCGTTGTTGGATTTCCACCGCCATGTCGGAGCACACCAAGAACAACATTAGTTGGCTACGTAATCCAGGTGCAGGTTGGCCCACTAGCCTTACGGAGGGGCAGGCACCTCTTTCGGCCGGCAAGCCAACATTGCACGCCTTAGCGATAGACTAAAACAGCCACCGGGTGCGGCTTTGCTTCCATCCGAACGGGTTTCCTCGTTGCCGCTACGGCCTGGGAACGGAAAGGACGGGGCTAGTTTGTAGCAAGCGGTAATGTGATGGGAAATGGCTCAAGGAACTATCCCGGGCATTTGCCTTTAAATGGCTAGGGAGCCGGGTCAACCTAGCCTGGGATAATCACGTCTCTACACCAGTTACTGGTGAGGGAGGCGCTAAGAGGTGTTTCTTACCAGGTCATATGTACGGACCGACGTAGCGAGCGAATTGGGACTAGGTGGTCCATTACGTTGTTATGACAGACCTCGGCGGGCTTTTCAAACTGTTGGCCCGGTCATATGTCGATATCCAGTTTGTCGATTTAAAAATGAAAACCAATTAATAATTTTAGTACTCTCTATTTCTAAGATATAATTACAACATAATAAAATAAAATATGTAGATAACAATGCAAATACAAATTAATATTATGTTATTAAATATACGTAATATTTAAATAAAACTCTGTATTACTTCAACCTTTGTGAAACGGTGATTCTGCATAAGTCTCCAAATAATATACTCCAGTTCTGTAATAGTGAATAACATAATTATTACAAATTCATCTTTTTCACATTAAAAGAATTCGCATGTATAATAATTTGCTTAATTGCAAGAGTATATATATCTATGTATACAGTATAATTAATTTAACTTGAAACCATTATATCAACATTTTTGTCCAACAAAAATCCACTGAATTTTTTTTAATAGATTAATTTTCTAATAATAATTTAAACAAATAGTACTTTTGCTAAATAATAATTTATAGTAAATTGGAACTGAGCGTTTAAATTCATTGAATCAAAAGCCGATTACTTTTGTACCCTGGATGAAGCTGTGTCAGACCGATCCCGACACAGTTCCATCCCTTGCCACCCGCCTGCCTCGCAAATACCAGTTTGAAGCTTTCAATTACCATTTTTGTTAAATATTAGTCAACATTTTTCTCTATTTCACAGGATTTCATCAAAATGAATGAGAATAAAAACATATATTACGGCCGTGTGAAATGGGCTATTTTCAAAACTGATGCTAATCGACGAATACAGTTTTGAAATCATGAACAAAATAGTCTAGAAAACTTTTGGTTTGCATATTTTTAATTTTTTCACAAAATGGATACATTTCGAGTTAAAAGAGTTCTACTGAATACATGTTAGCAATTAGTATATCGATGCTAGAAACGAATCTTGTTGTATCTCAGAAAAATATGATACCACGTTTAATTTTTTAGGATTCTTTCCACTAAATTTCCAATAAATTGTAAAATTAAATACTAACGCTTTTTTGGATAAGGGCCGCCAAGTGATAATTGACCTGATTTGGTACAATTCATATTCACAATTTCATTGTAATTTTTACATTTGTCTGCTTTGAAATTATCAGTTCCCAGAGACTCCAAATAATACGAACACGCTCTATCGTGCGAACAGAAATCGTCATTATCACATCCAGTCATTTGATAACCCCAATTAGGATAAAAATCTGTATGTCCCATCGGTTCATGTATGCCGTATCCGGCACCGTTTGTATGAATCACTTCTACATATGCTCCATCACTACTGCTTAATCTGTCAGATTTGTCCCGCATCAGCGCTACAGGAGGATCACAACCTAAAACAAAAATTCAATTATGATCAGAATTAACGTTAGAACACATTTTCAAAACTTACCGATGAGATACGGAACTAATCCACTTTTTACATATCGACCGGCAAAACCTACAATGTGACTTCCCATACTGCTTCCTACCAAATGTATATCACTTAATGGTACACCACAAGAAACTAACCAATCAATCATTTCTGCTATCTCTCTTCCAACATCTGGTAAAATCATTGCCAACTTGTGATAGAGTTCCAGTAGAGCCTTTATTCCAGTTGACCATGATAACATTTACTTCCGGCGGTTCTGTTAATGCTACATCAACGCTTTTTATAAACAAAAAAAAAGATAACCCATTAAATTATAAACTCATCAAACCATATAAAAACTTCAATTGAGTATCAGGATTTTCAGCTCCGCACACTCCATGTACTTGTATTTTTATAATTCCATTTAAAATAAAATTGGAAGTCAATAAGCTGGTGATGTTTCCAATTTTAATATTTTGAAAAGTAAATATGTGATTATATCTACAAAAAATATATATTAGTGGAACCAAAAAGTAATCAAAACCTCTTCGATGTGCTCATTCACCGTTAGTTTGTGTCAAGACACGGTCCCAGAAACACGTAAGTTTTGTTATTATGTTTCTTGGTTAATTTTTTTTTCTACGAAGGCGGAAAGATGTCGAGGCCAACAATAGAATTAGCACACTTACGTTTGTATGGTATTTTTGTTTGATCAAGGAATGAAGGCAAACGAAGCAGTAAAAAAAAATACTGATACTTACGGGGATATTCTGAAACTATATAATAACTGAACTGAAGTTAATAATTCTACTAGTTAAAATATCGAACTTAGTCTAAGCTATCATTAAAACTAACCAATTACTTTAAAAAAAAATCTTAAAACAACAAAAATAATGCATCTATCTTCGACAAGCCATGAAAATAGGAAAAATCTAATGTTGTTCAGACCAAAGATAAATCAAACTAGAATGGGAAACTTTTGTGAAACTCTCACATGTTTCAAAAGGAGAAAGGACTGAAACAAGAGAGCAATTGAGATACCCATGCTTGAATTCATTCAAGTCCAATTACAAAATAAAGAAATTCAAACAAACTAAAATAACAAACAATGATGGAAATATCAACGATAAGGTAGGCGAGAGAAAATTCAAGGCCTGAAGCAACTAATTTTTTAGAGGCCGTTCAAAATTTAAAATAAGCACAGAAAATACAATTGAATTTTTTCTACTTAATTTCTGTCTTTAGATTTAAGGTGGTTAACCCATATTTTATATATTTTACGTATTTAATATTTCATAATTAATAATATATAAAATTTTATGTATTGTTGCAATCGGGCATAACGTCATTTAGTAATTAGTAATTATTATACGGTGCATCACGCACCAACGGAAGATATTCTATTATGTAAATACAGGTATATATAATGGCTCCTGTTGTCCTGGACACCAGTGCAGTGCAAAATCTTAACAGAACGCTGTAACGCTCTTGAATCGAAATCTCGCGATATTATTTAAGTAAATTGTTATATTTAACATTCCGTGTTTAAATTGGACGAGTGTGAAGGATCTTCCCAATCCTGGTCCAACGACCCGCATCACATCCATGCTTTACAGGTTAGTTTTAAATTTCATTCCATTTTGCCTTTCTCGATATTTTTGTCTAACATATTGCCTTGCGATTCGATTTGTCGACTCGACAAAATTCAAACATAAAATCTGATTACTCTAAAATAGTATTATTTTTAAGTCATCATCTCAATAACTTTTAATAAAAATACATAGTATAAAAAGGTCAAAATTATGTGATGATATTGTCTTGTCAAATTACACATGTTTAGAAAACAATACATTATAATAGATTCATTATGTTTTTTACCTTGTATACAGTGAGAAATATACATGTTCTTTGGGATTAAACCTTAAATCGGGAAAGTAATGACAATCAAGTCGATCTTCTATAATCCCGTTTACATGTCTAGCAGGACAAAAATCTGCAAAATTCTCCGGCATTAGGCGTTGCCACGAATTTAAATGAAACATTAATTAAACTTTAAAACTATGTAGCCAAATTTTACCTAAATTCGTCACAAAAACAATTAATAACAGAATATTAATTTGATTAAACATTGTTTTATGTACGTATACCAGAATAATAAATACATAGGCAAATGAATCAAAAACTTATGGTATCAAAATGATTTAAATTCAACCGTAAATATACTTAATCTAATAAAGTATTTAAAATAAATTGAATTGTATTGTTAAAACAAAATTACATTTCACGCTATTTAAAGCAGAAAGTATTTTTTTTAAATTCATGAAATCAGGTTTATAAGATTTTATATGTATGTAGGTTAACATAGAAAGAATATAAAATAAATCTGGATCTAAAATGATTTAAAATAAAAATATAGTCTGTATTTATTTGTTTATTATATTCAATCGGATATATTTCAACATAGATATTGAAATAAACATTGTCCGTATATTTAAGATGAAATATTTCAATGTACAGAATAATAATACAATCATTTAAATTCATCTAAAACACCGTCGACAAACGAATCAATCATGTCTTCCACAGACATTCCCACTTCGTTCTCAGTGTTCTTCGGAATTATGTCAACTTTAGAATCTTCTAAACCGTTCAAATCGTTCGATACTATAGTCTTAGAAACGGGGTGTAATACTGTCAATGTATCCCTATTGTCAGTGGCCGCTGCTTCAATACATTCTGTTTGCAGAATAATATTCTCATCGGACTTATCCAACGATTCTAAATTAATATTATAATTTTTTTCGCATAATGAATTATAATCATTATTAGAAATCTCAGAACCATTGTTGATACTTTCAACATTGTTGTCTACGTCGATCGACGAGGAAACAATATCGTCCATGCAGATTCCACCGTTGTTTATATTTTCGGCTGAACTAAGATTGTTTTGATCAACACTATTATTTTCTATCATACAATCATCATCATCACTACTGTCAAAGATTTCTAAATGTGTAACTTTATTAGTGATGTTTGAAGAAATCTTAGAAACTTTAGACGATTGATATTTTCGAGATGATTTTTTTCTTTTCCCAGAAGAGTTTAATTCGTCTGATTGATTATCGCTCAGGTCAATTACGGGACTCTAAAATATTAAATTGTTTAATATATAACATAAATAAAAATAATATGTTTTAATATGGAAAAAATGCATGCAAATTTATATTTACATCAGTCACCTTATTTGTCGGAGGTTTGTTAGTTGAATAAGCATCAAGATCTATTATTTCACTTCTTTCATTTCTGCAATAAAGAAGAAATATAATATTGTTAAAATTTAATCATAAAAAAAAATTAATATAATTTATACCTGATGTTGTCTTCCGAATTATTTATTTCAGGAACATGTCGGACATTGTTAGATTCCGATGATTGTATTATAGGAAATTCCAAAGAAGGAGCATTTCCACGGATTAATCCCATGGTATTATTTATTGAAGAGTTGCACAAAACACCCAACTGTAAAAGATATCAAAAATAAAGATTTTATACAAAAATTTATCTCCATTTTAAAAATAAAATATAACTTACATTATAATTTTCAGTATGTTGATTTCTTGAAAATGTATCAACACAATATGACATGATTGATGGTTGCTGACGAGATTGATAAATTTGAATAACCAGCAAAAATTTACATAAAGATTCACTGATTATTTTATTTGATGGCCGACTATAAATTTCTTTCACAATTGTTTCCTGAACCAACTGAATAGTAATAAACAGAAAATTAATTTAACTTATAAATATAATCTGCAGATAGTGCGTAACATTTGGGTTAACACAATTTATCAAAAAATAACAGAACTTTCGTTATTTAATAATTTGTATTTTACTGGAATCTATCTACCATGTAAAAGGAAGATGGTGTAATTATGATAATTACCTTGTGTGAACTTTGTTTAAGAAAAACACCAGATGCCTTGAAAAATGATTCCAAACACGATAATGCAGCTTGAGTCAAATCCGCATTAATTGACGCAGAATCATCTCTAAAGAATATCACATTAATATTTTATACTAAATCAATTGAATTCGATATTAAGATAAACATATATTTACCTATCAGTATTCATTGCGTTTTGCTGCCCAACACTCTGAGGCAAGTTGCTAGCCTCAAGTTGAGACATGGTTAATTTACGACGAGCTTTCTTGCTCATGTACTTTAAGGATCCCACATTTTTTACCTAAAATTATATAAACATACCGTTTTATAAAACCAACTCATTTTCAGCAACAATATAAATTTGTATATCACAATAAATTCGTTTTAAAATTAATTATTTTTATCAAAAAACTATTAATTTTTAATATAAATCATCTTTGGGTTCAGAGATATTTCTCATAGTACAAAAAAAAAATAACAATAAATTATATTTTAATAGGGTTAAACAAAATACTAACCGTTAATTGCATAGATGGTTTAAAATATGTTATGTCATCTAATAAATTATCTAAAAGTCTATCCTCAAAACCTTGATTTTGTCCTTGAAGTGGAGGTTTCAAGGTACACACAATTGAAAATAGGCAAGATAATGTTCGATATGCTGCTTTACGGACATTTCTGTAATTTAAATTAAATTGTATACAAATTATATAAAATATTTAATACATAGTAAAAAAAAATTATGAACTTACTTGTACGGTTTAATTCCACAACTATAATTTTCAGCCTTAGTCGATTCTAGCAATTCTAATACAATTTTTAATACCAGCAATGTGTAAGGTAATATATTACTATGAATACTGCAACATTAAATTATTATACATATTATAAATGAAAAATAAAAATAATATAATACAGTGGAACTCCGATATATCGTTAAATTTTTATAAGAAGCAGTGTTAAAAAATGTGGCACACATTTTAGCCTGACAATAAAAATATGCTCATTCATCATAGCAGTTGACAATTTTGAGTATTGATTTTGCACAAGATTGAAGATTTCATGATATAATGAAAATATTCTGATTCTCCTAATTAAAATAAAGATTTTACAAATCACGTGATATTTTTTTTATGTATTTGAAACATCCTGTATTTTTTTTTCGTAACTGTTAATTGTTGGAGGATACTTTGAAAAGCGATGAATTGAGATTCCACTGTAAACAAATAATAAACAATTACTTTATACGTACCAAATAATTAAAGCCTCCAGAGTACGCATCACAACACTATACAACCCCGGAACAAAAGACATAATCGCCATGGTGTCTAAAGTAAGTTGTTGATTAGAAATTTTGCATTTTAAAGATAGACAATGAAGTAGAAGATTAAACACAGCATTACACTCGATCGATTTAGCAACAGGATATGGATCTCTGAAAATGCAATTATCCGTAAAATATTTGTTCAAAAAATAAAATATGTTAAATAAAAAATGTTAAAAAATTATGTACATTAGCATAGATTGAATGAATAATAAAAGATTTTCCAATCTCAAAAATAGTCTTTCGACTTTTAACGTAATCAAAGTTCCTTTTTCTTGCTGAACATCTTTATCTATAAAATCGCTAAGTGGTGAATCACTGCAAACGTACTTTAGCGCATTATAGAAGGGTCTATTTTGAATATTTTTATAAATGCTCAAGAATGTATCCTAAAACAAAAATTTACGTATTATATATTTTCTATTTAATGACAAAAACACAAAAAAATATTCAAAGAAATACATACGACGTCTTCACAATTATTTTCGTCATTTAAATATGTAACATTCCCATAATTTACTCTAATATTTGAAATCGATGTCAGTTCTTTTACAATATCATTGGCAAATATTATATAGAGATGGAATTGGGATTTCCACGCTTCTTTGTGGTTTACGCCTTGCTCTCCTCCTCCACGGATCTAAACATTTACATGATACATTTACAATATATATAGTTTATAATAGAGATAATTTAATTTAAAATAATCATAATACTTGTTGCAGTAGATGAGCACATTTAGCAGCATATGTAACAGTTTTTTTATCCTCGTTATCCAAAAATTGAATTAAAAACTTCTCTATTGCAACCTTGAAAGTTCCCATATTTTTGGAATACCTAAAAAAATACAAAATAAGAGTTTGTCACATAAATCCATGAAAATTAATAACTTAGTAACAATTACATGTTTTAAACATACACACCTTAACAATAATGTTTGCAAACATAAAAGAGCAGGTACGTGTAACTCAGGTTTACTTTTCACAATATAATCTATCAAATCGGAGAAATGTGTAACTACTGTCGACCTATCCAATTCATGGATTTTTGATATATATGTCAATAAATCACCTGCACAATAATGAATATTTAATTCATAAATATTTAGACAAAATAGTATAATCTTTTTACTTACTAATTACTGTGTACGCCAAAGCCTTTTCTTGCGCGGGGACCGCATTTGGTCTCAATGTATTAATACACAGAGGCAACCATAATGGACCTTGAACTGATATGACATCCTCCGGAACAGCTTTCGATTCCAATAAACTTTTAAGAATAATGAGTCCTCTTATTCGAGTTACACCACGACTTAAAAACTGGATGATGTTAGGAATTATTAATTGCAACTCATCCTGCCTCTATAAAAAAAAAATTGAATCAATCATAAAATGTTTATTATAATCAAGTTAAAGGTAAAATATAATTCATATTTAAATTATAGTAACCTGTAATTGCAAAACAGAGAATAGTTTCCCTGTTTCACAATTGCACAATACTATTTGTAACATATTTATTGTGCCTCAAAGTGAATTTTATTGAGGTTAAGTTCATCAAAAAAATCTAAAACCAATTACTATTGAAAATGTTTAATACAAGAATGTGTAATGGACCAAACGGAATTAACAACAATAAAAACGTATAACAAATGTTTCTCAAGCTATCTTTTCAATGGTATATATGTAGTAATGTTCAAAAGTAAACATGTTTATCTTGGTTAAGTTATTCCAAAGGAAAACGTGCGACATTTTGTGCGACCAATTTTCAATATTTAGAGGAAACTATTACCTGAGTAGCAAAGGCATTGTGGTCTGAAAGAGCTTCGAGTGTGCGGTGAAGATGCGGAAGGGACGCCTGAAGGCCCGCGGCCGCCAACGGCAGCAGGGAGCTCATGGTGCGCCGGCTACTTTGACAGATCAACACGTGCGACTAAGTGTTGCCATACCATACCTTGCCATACCGATCACACATTATTTGTCATTTTGATTGCTTAATTCGTAAATTAAAAAAATATATATTACACAATATCTATACATCCGTTAAATGTATTTTTAAAATAAAATGATAATATTAAATGTTTTAATATATAACTCTGATGCGTGATTCAATAAACGTATTTATCGACTATATTTTTATTACTCTTATAATAAAAGCCACCAAAATTAGAAAAACGCTGTTTATTAGAATTACGCAATCATGTTATGTTCGTTTTAGCGACAGCCCTGAATTTTAGAGCTAGACTAAATCTCCAAAAGGGGAGTAATATATTCTTTGTAATCAGGTTTCCTATTTGGTCACCTAAAAAACCTAATTAATAAATACAAATAACTAACGTTGAAATAATAATTATAGCTTTTAAGATTGGAGGTTAGTGAGAGAGTTAACAAGAATCAACACTTCTTTCAATTTAGCTTTATTTCTTTGTACGTACTGTGATAAGAATAAATGCAAAGGTGTATGGATATATTAATATTTTTTATTTTATCTATAGGTCAGTGATGGCTAACTAAATATATTAAATGGATTTCTCAGATATGAATTTAATTGTTGTGAAGTAATTAAATATTAAATATTAATTAGCATATTTATTAATATTGCAATATACTAATTTTATAGCCGTAAACACAAAAGAAAATAAATCCTCAGAATTAATTATTTTTTAACAATTCAAAATACTCAAGAAAATTATTCTTAATTATTGTTTTCTGCTGAAAAACAATAGTTTAATAGTTTATTGCTTTTGAAAAGTTGGTGCATTAAACATGTCTTATTTTGAATATATAATCATTTTCACTTCATGTTTCTCAATTCTAGATGGATTATACAGTGGTCTTTTGCATAAATTATTTATATACGCAATTAATTAATATTAAAATTAAATAATGTTTTTCAGGGAATTCCAACGAAATCAAGGCTATTTCCGAATATAACGAAAATTCTAGATTTTTTCTATTTCCCGATGGTGATAAAAAAATGCATGTTGTAGATAAGTATGATTTAAATATGAGATCTGTGTGGTTTAAACCAGAAGAAGATGTTCTTTATTTACTATATACTAAGTAATTAACAATATTTTGTCAATTATATTGCTTATTAATTATGTATTGATATTTTTATTTAAATTTAGAAAAAATGCTGTTACGCCATATCATTTACAAATAGGAAATAAATCAAATTTGCTTAATTCAAATTATAATCCGTCAAATCCTACGAAAATAATTGTACATGGATGGAAAAGTAGTCATACAAGTGAATTTATTACATTGCTAGTATCAGGTATTTCATATTTGATCTTTAATTATGATTTTTAACGAATTTAATAAAAATTAACTCGTCTTATATTATACTTAGCATATCTTTCGACTCTTGATGTGAATATTATTGTCGTGGATTGGAGTGCAGGATCTTCAAATCAATATCTTATGGCAGTACTGTATGCACCGAGTGTTGGACGGGAATTGGCTAAATTTATAGACTGGTTGGTAAAAGTGAACACGTTGTTAAAGGATATTCATCTGTTGGGACATAGTCTAGGAGCACATATCAGTGGAAATGCTGGTCGAAATGTCCACAGTGGAAAAATTCCATATATCACAGGTAAAATATAATATTTTTTTCATATAACATCTGCCCACCACGGCAGCCAAAGGGTTAAGTCTAACAAAGAATTGGTTTTGAATATTAAATCATCCTTTGTATGGTTCTGATTTCAATCTGACATGCGAGAACAAAGATTCAACTAGTTTTTCAGATTCTGTTCCGTCCATCGGCTCGAAACCAACGGCGTCGCCCGAAGGGGGTCTATTTACAATGAAAAATATACCTCAAGCATTTTAAATTTTGACTTTTTTTTAAAAAAAATAGATTATTCTGGATGCGCCCAAGAAAAAACATCGCACTCGTAGCAACATAAGCTAATATTTTTGTTTTTATTTTTTTTTCTAAATTGCAAACAATAAAGTTCTTTAAACTTTTTTAGACAAATACAAAAAGTTTATCACATGTATGATAAAAAAATATTAAAATAGTTATTCGAGAAAAATCAAAAACTTGGGATCCCAATTAGCCTCCATCGGCACGGCTAGGTTAATATTATTAAAATAAATTCTACAGAAATTCTTACGATTCGTTTTCGGCAGTTTTTGATCCGGCTGGACCACTGTGGAACAACGACAGCGAACGCATACGTCCTAGCGATGCTGAATACGTTGAAGCAATTCACACGAGTGGTGGATTTGCCGGTTTGCTGGACACTGTTGGCGATGTTGACTTTTTTCCCAACGGCGGAAGATGGATGCCCGGATGTGGAATAGACATAGCATGTTCACATTCGAGATCGTACGAATATTTCACCGAGACGATATCTTCGATTACGCACATCGGCATCAAGTGCACCAGCTTCGTTGACGCGGTGAATGGCAACTGTACGGAAAGTCATGAATTACTACCTATGGGCGGCGAAATTCCAAAAACCAGGTACCGTAAATCTCAGATTTCAAAATATAATATATTTATATTATTTAATCTTTTGCTAATTTTTAACACTTCGATTCTTACAGTCATGGAATATTCTACTTAAAAACCAAAGATAAAAAACCATTTTACATTTAATAATATATTATTGGCTTTATTTATTTATTATCGTTGGAGATCATTTTTGAAGAATTCATTTAAATAATTTTAAAAGAATCGTTGGTATTTTTTTTTATTATACCCTAAAGCCAAATGAATGTGGAAGATTTGTGGAACCATTTCCATTATATTTTATTGGATCATGATAAAATTTCTTGACCGTGTCGTGTCTGCCTTCACAATATAACCTTCCCCAAGACATGGTACGGTTGCCATTGTTGAAGTTTTATATAAATAACATCATCACGCCTATCGGTAGTTCCATAACGAATCGTAACAGATTCGACAGACATGACTCGACATTTAAGAAAATCCGTATAACACTCTCTTACCGCATAAAGATTATAGGTAAATCAATTTAACTAGTACAGTAATGAAACTAAACTAAAAAGATATGCATTTAATTAACAACGTACACTAATTCATATTTTATGAAAAATAAACATATACAAAATATTAGACTGAGTTAAGTTAGTAGTCCGTTTGGTGTCCGACGAAAACTATGAATTCAGGGAATTCTTTATAACACTGGCCACGGGGTATGTACGTGGAAGAGATCCATTACCTCAGCATGTTTAAAAAAATATTTGTGTATGTATTTTGGCGCGTTGGAATTAATCAATTTAATGCCATTTGGCCTACGCTGAATAAATAATTGTAAAACAAATAATATAAATTTCAATTCATCTAAAATAATATTAAAAATTAACCTGTGTCGTGGTTTGACACTGGGGGGAATATTTGTGTGAGAGACTCATTCCCCTTGCATCTTTATGGAATCTTTACTTGGGTGAATGGCGCTTCGGAATCTTTCTGTTGCGCTATCCATCTATCCGGGCTAGGTTGACCCGGCTCCCTAGTCATCCAAAGGCAAATGCGGGGATAGTTCCTTGAGCCATTTCCCATCACATATCCGCTTCCTACAAACTCGCTCCGTCTTTAAGTCCTAGGCCGTAGCGGCAACGAGGAAACTCGTACGGATGGAAACAATGCCGCAACCTGGTGGCTGTTTTAGACTATCGCTAAAGCGTGCAATGTTGACCTGCCGGCCCAAAGAGGGGCCTGCCCCTCCGTAAGGCTAGTAGATCAACCTGCACCAGGATTACGTAGCCAACTAATGTTATTCTTGGTGTGCTCGAAATGAAGGAGGAAACTCCAACAACGACGAGCATGCGAAGAATGGCAAAGTAAAATCCATACGAAATCATCATCATCAGTCAAATAAATGAATAATGTTCGCATAAATATAATTGTATTAACCTAGCTATGCCGAATTGTATTAACCTAGCCATGCCGGTCTATTTGGGACTCCAAGTTTTTGATTTTTCTCGAATAATACAAATCCAACATCAGGGGCGCGCCGTCCATATGGCAAGATTGTGAGGCGCACAAATGCGTCCGGGCGTCAAGAAAGAAATAATTCTAATAAATATAAAATAATTGTTTTCTAAAATGAATTTACATTTCTTAAAATCGACATTAAATAATATATTATATGTATATAAGTAATTGCTCGTAGTTCGTCTTTTCAATAACACCAGACGTACAAAAGCGAAAATTGAAGTTCTGCACACAGGCGCCGGATGCGCGCCACTGTCCTACATGTCACAAACTTTTTGTATTTGTCTAAAAAAGTCTAAAGAATAAATATTAAAAATAATCATTGACCTCTATTGTTCGCAATTGAGAAAAAAAAATAAAAACAACAATATTCTGGGAATGCCATTGACCGCTAAACGCACATACCTGTCTGTCCTAAAAGAAATGGAGAACGACAAAGATGACCAACTTGCTACCACATGTCTCAAAAGAATTCAGCGATACTTTGGACCTCTCGCTAGAAGAAACGAGCTGGAGCGAGCTAGTGAAGACCGCCACGGGCTCCATCGTATCAGCTGCGATGCGAGATTCGGAATGTAAAGAATCCTGAAGAACCAAAATCCAGGAGGTTCAGAATAAGAATAGTCATAACCTTCAGACATAAGGGTCCCGAAGTGCCGGTAAAGAAGATGCCACAATATCCATAAAAGAACCCTGCCTAACGTTTATCCTGGTTTCGGTATTAAAATAAGTGTTTATTGAAAGCCATTGTTATGTTCCAACTAAAATGATAGTATGCTATCCACTTTCAGTCTCCTATTACAAGTTGTGACAAAAAGTGTGTTTTAGTAATCGTAATAATAAAGAACTGACCCTGCATATTATTCACTTTCCCAATCTAATTTAAATAAAACTGCATTTTACATCAGGAAGATTCGAGTTTCTGGCTTAATTTCTTCGATGGTTTAGAGAGGAACGGAATCAACCAGAGAGTTTAATTTCAACCGTTGTCGGTTATGGTATTGTTTCCAACCTAACGAGCTTCCTAGATGATTCTACGGTTTTGGACGTATAGGAATTGTTAATTTTTCATAAATAGTTTTGAGGGAAAAACGACTGGAGGGACTATTTTAATAATTACCTTACAGTGACCAGGAAGTCAAGCGACAACCTGGTATCATCGTAATCATCGTATCGCTATATCGTAATTGCTCAAGACAGATATCTAAGTTATGGTATACAATAAAGATTGTTCCTCGTGACCAAGAACGGATACGATACCAAGGGTCGAAAAATATCCAAGAGTTTGTGAAATTGTGAAAAGTGGAAATTATTCACCAAATGTATTTTTTAATGTAGACGAGACTAGACTATATTGGAAACAAATATAGAGGAGGAGATTGCTTCGCTAAATCTTCCTCTCGGTGGAAATGCATCCGCTGAATTATTGTCGATTTATCAATCAGTAACTCCTCGTGTCAAGGGTTTTTCTAAAAACAATTTACCAGTTTTTTGCGGGTAACCGTAGGCTTGGATGACACAAAATATATTTATGGTTTGGATCAAAGTTTGCTTCTACCCTGCAATAAAACATTAGAGGACATTGGCTTTAAACCTCTAGTTCTTATGGTGTTGGACAATACACCAGGTCATCTTCTGGAACTTGAGACTCTGTACACCGATTTTTCCGTTAAAGTGGTATTCTTACCTCTGAATACCACTTTCAGGTTACAGCTAATGGATGAAGGTCGGCATCCAAATTTGAGGAAAACAATGCTCCAACTCATTTACGAAACTGATATATGTGATAGAGATTCCATGCAGGCTTGGTGGAAACAATTTAATAAAATTAAGGCTATCAAAAACATTGACAAGCATATGAAGGTGTTTAGATAAAATTATTATAAGAAATTCCGGAATCAATTGTCAAAATGTTATTCAAAATATAATAAAAGAAGAAAGGCTTTTAGCCATTTCCGGAGGCAACGACGGTGTTATTTTTATTTATTTTTACATTTTTACAAGAAACTTACAGCAAATAAAAAGATAATATATACATAGCTACAAATAAGACAATTAAAAGTTTCTACAGATAATAATAATAAACAGAATCCATTGTAGAAATTGCACACTCTAACGATATGGGAATTTTGCGTTCCAAAAAAGTACGGTTAAACCCCCACTAACACTAAAATCGGGACCGTGTAATTTGGAGTCGTGTAATTAGTGAAACCGTCGGCTGTGTGCGTATAGCCTGGCACGTGTTGAATACACACGCTAGCCAACGTTTGACTGTATGTGAATGTGACCGCGCAATTGGGGGATTTGCGACGAATATTTCAACTCAGCGCGTAATTAGGATTAGTGTAATTTGGAGTTCCACTGTTTTGAAGTTAGTTGATATTATTTATTTTTTAAATAAATTTAAAAAAAAATCATCTTGATCGCTATCCTTTAATATTTTTTAGAATGCTCGATGAATATAATACGCTATGAATTTTGAAATTATTCCTTGGTCCAAAGGCTGGATTATAGACGTAGTGTTTGATGGTAAAAATAATATTACAACATTAGGATGTTTTAAATCGGATGTCCGGGTGTATTGTTCAGTATCAATATTTTTTTAAAATGAAGATTACTGTTCCTCACATATGCTTCTGTATTAGGTATAAAATATTTGTAAAACCAATCCTTAAAAATAATACTTGTGGTCCAAGACTTTTTATTGGCTCTTCAATAAATAGGTAAATTAATTTTGTCACAACCTTTCAGTGCTCGGGTGTTTAAAGGCCGATTAATAAACAATGGCTTCATTATGAATTCTCCAGAAGAATTAGAACATGAGAGTAAAGATATTCTTTCTTTCGCCACCTCAAATCCCTTCGCACGTTTTTCGCTTTTTGATATGTAGGTTCGATGAGGCATCCTTTTCCAGTACAATTCCGTTTCGTCCGCATTGAATATCTGGTCTGGTGTGTAGCCTTTATTTTTTATAATTTCGGCGAATTCTGGAATAATTTTTTTAGCAGATTCACGCAATATTTCCTCGAGTTTTTATATTTTGTAGTGAGAATCGCTTCTTGAAATTTTCAAACAATCCTCTATTAGCAGAAAACTCAACTGATAAATGTAACGAAAGTCTCGACGTGTTCAGTATTATTTGTCATGGCGCGATTCATGGCCGTACAAATCAAGTGTGTTAATTAATTTGTAATTATTTTTTATTTTTAAACCTTGTTATACAAAGAGTGTTATTCAAACATATTTTACAATTCATCGTTGTTCAACATTGTCCAGAAGAGTGTAGTCCTTGTAGTGTGTTTATTCTAATCAATCTTCCAGTTCAATTCCTTTTTGACAACAACGTTAACATCAAAGAAAGACACAAATGTTCATCATTGTTATCCTGGAATAGATCATCTGATTTTCAAATCCGATTTTATTAAATTTGGCAATTTATATATATTTTAACCCTACTGTAAACGAATTTCTGTGGCTAACTACCCCTATTATGTCTGATCCTCCATCAGACTTAATAGCGGTATTTAGTAAGACATTCTTTATCTCTTTATTGAATTTTGGAAAGCATCCTATATTTCGGTAATAATAGCTGGTCTTCCTGAAGATAAGATTTTATTGGAAAAAGCAAAATACAACGCCTGATTTTACTAGTTTTCAGTTACGAAGTTACACTTCATAGTAAAAAAAAATTATTAGACAGACACGACGAGAAATATCGATTAAAAAATGGGTGATTTCTATTTGGTCCTCTCGATATAAGAAAAATCTGCAAAAAAACAAACAACATCATCTACCTCCACAAGGGCAATAAACTTCCTCTCCATCCACGCCCTATCGTTACTGCTGTTCAAAAATTGTATGTTTTATTGCGGCTCGTTTGGGCCGGGCGCATCTCATTCCGCGCGAGAGGGACAGCTGCGAGGGCGGCCGCGGGATCGAGCGAGACGGCGCGATAACAGCGCGTCATAAAGATGCACATATGCATCGCGACTCGCCATACACGTACGCCATTCCAACGATATTCCATTAAACGCAGTACGAAATAGATACAACTAAATAAATTTTATCCCCTTTCCACTACGTCCACTTTTAATCGAATATATGAGTTACTCTCATTTTATTTTTTTTACAAATAGAGATATAATAATTGAGAAAGTTAATAAAAAGCATCTATAGAATTGGATCTGATATTCCGATTAAAAAAGTCATTTTTTTTAAATGTTAAAGTAAAAAAGTTGTTAGCTAAAAATATTTTGGGCCAATACGTCTGGCCCATGGAATAGATAAGGTTAAACCGATCGCATCTCAAAATAATTTGATTATCGATGAAATCAAAATTAAATTAATTATATATAAATTTAGATCGACGTTACGCGCTTAATTATTTTTTTTAATTTTTGGTATTTGACATTTTAATATAAGTATTTACGGATGTGTATGGGCGTCTTAGGAGTCGGTGCCGCTCGGTTATGTTCGTTGAGGCTCGTAACGAGGTGGCGGCTGCAGCGCCGCCGGACCAGTTGCCGCGCGGCTGGCGCGGGGTTTACACGTAGTTCCGCACTCGGAGCTCTCTCGTTTGTTTATATCTATCAAATCGGACTAAATCTCCAAATAAACCGAGCAGTCGCTCTAAATATACGATCCGCGACGTCCCAGTGCTCGCGCGATCGACGCGCGAAACCGCGAGCGGCCCGCGCGCCCCCGACCGCCGAGTTTTCTCGCACTTTACATATTTTAGGGCCCAGTGATCGTTGGACGTCCGCCGTCCGAAACTTAACCTTAAAAATTTATACGCGCTCGGTATCCGATCGGATACGATGCGTTGAATAAGTATAATATGCGCTTTCGTTCCGATCGCCGCGAAACGATGTCGAGATCGCGCGAGATCTGACAGTCGCGGCATGTGACAGATCCGCGGCCGACACTGACAGCTCCGGCGGGCACGTGCTCGCGGCTGTCAATCGCGAGATGCGCCTGCGAGCCTCGCCTCCGGCCTGAAGATGAGGCTCGGCGTCCGCTCGCTGCTGCTGCTGCCGTTGCTGCTGGCCCTCGCCAGGGCCAACCTGGACCTATACCTCAATCTGTTCGAAGTCAAGAGATTACTAGGTAAACCATACATTATTGTGCAATCGGTTCGATAATTTTATTATCGAAATATTTTTTTAAAAAATCGTAATAATTTTCCGCTTCGAGTTGTGATGCGTGCGCGCGCGCACCTCTCAGGTAGAGTCTCCTAATCCGTCTGCTTTGACGTTTGAATAGACTTCAAAACGAATCTATTGTCGCAGATGGCACGTTTGTTCGGAAACGTATGCTTTGTGCGTGCACAACGACCTTTCCGGGGATGAATATTTCCTCTGAATGCCGTTCATTGTCGTCTTCGTTTCGATTGTTGAAAGAATTGCACGAAATGCGCCGTGAAACTGTCCTCGACAAACATATCGGTGTATAATGACGCCGGCGCAATGTAGCCCCGGCGCGCCGCATAAAAAAGCCTGCGGACCAAAAACAAATGAACGTCAATTTTTTGAATCGCCGTTCAAAATGTCTCCGGGAGTCGTGCGTGCGCTCCGCCCCGTAGGTGTGAACGCGATAACGAGCGGCCGCGCATAAATCCGCGTAATGACGGCCGTGACCGGTTCTTCTCGCTGAAAATTACTTCGCGAACTATTTTCGTTGCGCGTACGCGAAACGATCTTAATCCGCTCCGAATTGAGTGTGGTCACCGGGAGAGTATTCCGTCGGGTAATGGAATCGATCGGGGAAATTTATGTCCCGATCTTTATTGACGGCATATTATTGACGATGCCGTGCGAAGATAAGAAGTCTGGAGCCATTTTATGTGACATCTTACAAGCCCAATGCATTATGGTCATGCAACATAAAATGCGGGAAAAAATACGTGTCAATACGGGCGCAATAAATTATCTATCCTATTATGGTCTCATGAGGATATATGAAAATATAACTGCCAAATAAAAACTTTAGAAAAATTTATAATACAGATTTACACAACACGGTTGATGAATAGTGGCTTTTTTTGTACAACACAATTTATTAACAAGCGCAATTTTCCTGCTAGTAGAGGATGGTTTGAAAATTTTCAAAAGCGATTCTTAACACTTTCGTGGCCGGTGGTGCCTATGTGGCATCATCACGAGTTCGACCATTTGTGGCCGCATGGTGCCACATATGCATCATGATTGCACCGACCGTTTGCGGCCGGTAATCTAGCATACACAACTGAACAATGAATACGGTGTTTTTATATCTGCAACTGCTAATGCTACATCTATTTGAAGTAACACTTTCAATAGCGTAAGTTTTTGGTAATTTGATGCGGCCACGATAGTGTTAATACAAGATATAAAAATTCAGGGAGAAATTGCGTCGGTGATATAGAATCTTCCAATAAATATACTTGAGAATTCGCCGGAAATACAGATGGCCCAAAAGTCACAACACCATTTTAAAATAGAATAAATTTTTCATTTCTTAACAATTCACTTTTAATCTTTCATAAACAGATAACACACTTCTTGCAAATGATTTTTATTCATTTTTGAAAATTACATCCTTTAAATAACCACCATTTTGCTCTTCACACTGACGCGCTCTTTATAAGTATGTTTTATCAACGTTTTATCTTTATCAACTGTCGTAATGTTTCTTAGCTTATTCCTCCAATTTCTTCAATTGCTGAATGGTTCGAGGATTGTTAAGGTATACTTCTTATATTTGTATATCTTTAAAATACCCCCACAAGAAGAAGTCTGGACCAGTTAAGCCGGGTGAGCGTAACGGCCAAGTAATTTCAGAATTTCGCGAAATTATCGTTCTTCCAAAAATTTGCCTTAGGAGTTTAGTTGTCAGGCGAGCTGAATGTGCAGTAGCACCATCTTGTTGCCACCATACCTCTGGTGTGTCCTGACTGCAGGACGCACAAAATTCTCCAGCATTTCAGTGCTATCACTGGCGAAAGTGCGTTTTCTGCTTCATCTTCAAAGAAGTGAGGTCCAAGAACCCTTCCTGCAATTACACTACACCAAACATTTACGGGATACAGACTACGTTGGTGGACTATTCTTGGATTTTCTGTCCCCCAGAATCGCATATTTTGTTTGTTAACAAATCCGTTTAGGTGGAATTGGGCCTCGTCGCCCATAATTCAATTATTATTTATCATCATATATTCAAAGTTCAATTTGTCTGTTTCATATTGCTAGGGTTGTTCAATTAATTCCTCTTTTTCTGAATCAATTTCCGCTAAATTGCTCTTAATCAAACCAACGAAATCCTCCTTCTCTAGATTTAAATTTAGTTCTTTGGTCATTTCAACAAGATGTTGAATAACTGCGTCAACTTCTTCAGTTGGTTTACCACTCTCCTCAACCAATCGGGGAATGAGCTTATTCCATACGTTACTCATGGTAGATATTGCAACTTCACTCCAGGCATCACTAATATTATGAACAGCTTTATAAATGTTGTACTCTTTCAAAAGCTCCAACTACTTGCCTAATTGTATTTCATAGGTAATACTTTTTAAATGTATGTATTACGCCTTGATCCATCGGTTGAATAATAAAGGTTGTATTCGGACGAAGAAATATTATTTTTATATTTTCATTATCACAAGGCGGAAGTCCCGGTGCATTGTCAACTAACAGCAAAATCTTAAATGGTAGATTATTGCCAAAGCAATATTTTTTCCCTTTTAAAAAAAATAAAAATCGCGAAAGTCTGAAACCCGGAAAGTCGAGGGCTGACTGTAGTGTATAATATAATAAAAAAAATTAAGGATATGAACGATATTTTTTGGAACCCAAAGACCATTTTTGTAAGAACTTTGAACCTCGCATAAGACGGATTTGTATTACACGACGTTTTTGTGTAACCCCATGTCCGTGTTATACGAGGCTAGGGTGTATTTTTCGATATGAATCGAGTATATCCAGTTTTCATTCATGAATTTTAATATTTGATAAAAATGAGAATATTCTTGATTGCCACAATTATCCTTATCGATAATCAAATTGTATGATAATACACATGTATTTGACTTATCAGTCACATCGTCATTCCGTTTTCGAAGGTGTTGCAACCTTTTTGATAACATTGTCCTTCAATATCTGGCGCGATTAGTACTCATTGTTGTAGATCATTGATTTATAGATGGTCAAAATTTAGTTTAGTCAGTTCTCAACTTACGACCATTTGTTTCAGTCATGTTTTATTACTAAGTTTAAAAATATAGTTTAATTGAATCGTATATCAGATTAAAACTTATAAATGCTTCTTATTTATTTTCCTAATGAATATCTCTTTTAATAAATTTGTAAACTCATAGACATTAAACTAAAAAAACGTAAGAAATCTGAATTAGAAACCGTTTATATTCTAATATAGTCCTCATTATTATTTACCAACAAAATAGCTAAAATTATATACATTTTGCAATTGAATTTGTTTCTCTCATCTGAGTTCCTAACGCATTTTTATCACATAAAGATGCTATTATGTCTCGATCGTTTTTTTTTTCTACTTATGTACAGTGTAGATTGCATTTATATTGAATCAATGCCTAATATCATAATTTTTAACCTTTGCCGTCTTTAAAAATATATTCCACCAGGTCTTTAATTCTTTTAAAACTTCGTAGGAAAAGTTGATGTATTACTAAAAACGTCGAGGTAAACTTGACATAGGACCTACTGGAAATAATTGAAGTCGAGTCAGACTCGACAGCGATTCTTTCGATCTTAAAATGATCTAAAAATTAAAATTATAATAAATAAGTCGAGAGATATATCAGAATATATTTTCACTAACCTACCTAGCCGTGCCGATGGGATATTTAATATAAATTCTACATGTCACAAACTTTTGTAATAGAATAAATATTATAAATAATCATTGTTCTTTATTGTCTGCAATTGCGAAAGAATAAATAAAAACAACAATATTCTCTTCCGTTGCCACGGACGCGATGTTTTATCTTGGTCGCATCCGGTAGAATGTGCCAAGTGCGAGTGAAACTGTTTTGCCGCAGACTGAGTTCAGAGAACTCAGTGTGTGGCAAAACGTCGCCAAGTGCGCGTGTCATTTATGTCTCATATTGATTTGTTGAAAAATTCCAAACATCGACCAAATTATGAAGCATATCATAAATAACTATGTTTATTCTTAGAATAATCAAATTAAAAAAAAATTCAAGGTATTGATGAAGAATTCATTAATATCTTGACTTGAAATGCTTGAGGTCTCTGATAGATCCCCTTCGGACGACTCGGTTGTTTTTAAGCCGTCGTGACGGATCGGTTAATACTACAAAATATAATAGATTAAATTAGATAATATCACATTACGCTGTTTTCTGATAAATTTCTCGTTAACGATATCTAATAGTCGACATGTCTGGTCATGGTTTGGAGATCCCTCTTCTAATCTAACCAATTTTATTGTTATTAATTTATAACGTAATAAAATACAATTAACTTATACGGTTTTTTTTATAAATTTATTGGGATTTCGCGATATTCGATTTACGCGATTGATACGTTCTATGAAAAACCGTGCAAAAAAAACATTTATAAAAAATCATGGGATACGTTCCCGGAAATAAAAAAACCGCCTAACTAAATACATGAAGCTCATACAAAATATAGAGATATTTCATATCTTTGCTGAACATTATTACCTCCAATAACATATGGTTTCCTGTTGTGTTTTTTAAATTCTTACATGATGAAAATTTTTTTTACGCGGTTTCTGGAAAAACGCATAAAAATCTTCCCAGAGAGTTGGGTGTATATCTAACTGATGAACTGATATCTCTCCATGCCGTGGCGAGGATAAAGAGCCAGCATTGACGCTCGTCATACCGTATGTCATACCGTACGCCGTACTTGTTCGCCGTCAGTGGTCTTGCGTGCTCGCGGGCTGTTTATTAGAACGGGGCAAGATCCGTGCATAATTAAACATTGGAGGATTTATGGGGATGTTGGCTGTCGACCGGGCTGCTGCCCCACCTTCCGCCGGGTTCAACACTCTCCCCGTCACTTGAAATAGCGCGGATCCGTCGACGGGCGCAATTTATGCGCAAATAAACGGATTTTCGCCTCGGGGTTTATTTGAACCCAACAGGGATCCATCTTGATCCCAAATTTATGGGCCGGCGTGTGATCGGGAGCGCATTCGACGGCCGGACGTGTCGCGTTTGTTTGCATTTCATTTTATGTGCAAATTGAACAAGGGACACGCTTGTTATGGCGGAACATTTTCATGGCGGTTAATTATAAACGTGTGCGGGCGGATGGCCGCCACATTTGAATTTAGCGCCACTTATCAGCATACATACCCGCTATATATCAACCGAGAGAAGGAAAATATACTCATTATCTTAAACAACTTCACAGAAGATTTATATAAAGATTATTTAAAGAATTTAAGACTATTGTTAGTATAACATAAGACAGGAAAACTTAAATTGAACTAATAAGGTTTCATTTTTTTGAAAAAATACACATCTATGGGATCACTGAAAATTAGAGAAGACACTAGAAGTGGGATAGCCAACCTATGACGCAAACGTAGCGCATTGGTTGATTACAAGTGGCGCATTTCAACTTGTCAGTCCGGAGTCATTGCATGGTAAAACAAAAGGATCAAACATATTTGAAAGTAAAATCGTACGTAGAAAATCTATGTGTGTACTGACGGATATCAGTGTGTGCACTGACGGAACGCCGTCAATGATAAATCTTTAAATCGTCCGGTACCAAAATATCACTGCGTTATACACCAAGAGGCACGGTTATTTGAAAATCGTACTAGTAAGCTTGCGTTATCTTTGCAAAAGATAACAAATATTGAACAGTTTCTAACTTGCCTTTTCAGATAAATCCAAATTCAACTTGTTAGACAGGAGGTGTAGGGTTTGGCAAAGAAAAGGAGTATTTATACAATCTTATTGTTCACTACAGATCATCAATTACATGATAACTCCGTGACAAAGGTCAAATTTGATCATACATAAATTTTAGTGTCTATTGATTAAGACAACTCTGTTCTGTATGTTTTTGTTCGCAGCTGGGACAATATTAGGGATTTTAACCTAGCCACGCCGATGCTTTTTATTTTTCTCGAATAACTCTTTTAATGTAAATCCTACATATCACAAACCTTTTGTATTTTGCTAAAAACATATAAAGAATAAATATTAAAAAAAATGATTAACCATTACTGTCCGTAACTGCAAAAAAAACACAATATTCGGTTCTGTTGCCGGGAGCTCGATGATTTTTCTTCCTCGCATCCGGTACGATGTGACAAGTGCGAGTGAAACGGGCGGCCTCACTCTGCGGTGGGACGTCGCTGAGTGTGCATGGAATTTACGCGTCATATTTTTTAATAGAAAAATCCAAATATCAACCAAATTATGAAGCATATCATGAATTACTATTTTTATTCTGAGAATAATCCTTTTTTTTTTAAAGTCAAGATGTTGATGAAAATTTCATACTATATTTTCTCTATCGGTTAAAAATATTTTTCACGTTAGAAGGGTTAAAGCTGGGTATTTTTTACACGGTTTTTAAATATCACTGGCTACTGAACAACAAATATTATATTTTTATACTAATTATTTGTTCTCGATTCCCAGAAATAAAAAAATACACAGGAAGGACAGTAATAACAAAAGGCTTCATTCAATTCCAACACATTTGACGTGTCGGACATTTCTAGCTATGTAATCGATTTATGACCAGATAAACGTTTATGACATCATAAACGTGCGCGTATATTGTTAAGTAGCAATGAAAGTATTTTTTTAAATAATAATTTTGTAATATTTATTTATTGAGTTTCATTTTTACCTTTTCTACGCGATTTTATATACAACAATGTGTTTATTTTTAAATAACCCTTTTTTTTAATAACACCATTTTGATGGATAAATGTTTTTACATTTATTTGACGGTCACTGTACATAGAAATATAAAATAAATAATTGTTCATTATAATTTTTTGGACTTGTTTGAGTATTTACGATAAGTTTTAAAACTGTGGTTTTATATAAAATTTCCTAAATATCAGATTCTTGAACGAGATTGCCATACAATTTATATGGCATGTCTGTAAAATTATATTTTCGACTTTTGATAGTGTCTGGAGATGGAATGTGCCAGGTTTATAATGCACGGAATATTTTATGTGTACATACACATCAAAATCTGGTGTCGTGTGGTGTTCCCAAACATAAAATAAACGTTTATTTCTCTGGCCAGTAGGAGGCCGTATTTTATAGTCCCTTAAATTTTAATACCCGCAAGATGTATCCCCGATCCGTGTTGTCGTTTTATTCGGCTATGTAAAAAATATTTACGTTAAAAATATATAAAATTTAACGTTAACCGCCATTCATAATTTTTTATTGTACGGTATAAATGAAAATTTGCACTGCCGAATTTTTGCGTAATTAATTGATAGAATTTGCATATAAATTGGCATGGTTCCGGCTACCGCTTTGATATCTCCACGCCATCTCATATATGTACAATATTTATTTTATATCAAGATTTATGATTTTTTATCAATAATAATTGGATAAGAATATTGCTAGTGCGTGGAAATCCAAGCGGAGAGCTTCTGATTTTTTTTTATTTAACACAAGGTCCTATAATTTATTATCGACATGGCAACACAAACAACGCTCTCTACAGCTACCGGGTGATCAGAAAACTGTTAACAATTGAAACTTGGAACTTCGTTTCACCTCCTCGTAGCTTTCACCTTTTTTAATTTACTTTTGATATTTTTTTACGCGATTTTTATTATTATTTCGAACGTTTACTGGAAATTGCTATGCCCTGAATATAATTATTCGGACATTATTCATGTTGGTACATTTAAAGATGGTAAAAATTACAAAATTGTCTGAAAACGGCGCCTGAAAAAAATAAAAATTAGTTAGTATTACATGATTCCATTAAGTCAGTTTGCATTAAAGCAGCGACGTATCCATGGTAGAAATAATTTTAAATTTGTCACAGCTAACAGGTTTAACCCTTCCCACTCTGCCCCATTTTTAGTCTATGAGTTAATCTCTCATTATATTTTTTTTACGAATTTCTAAAAAAATATATTGGGGAAAATGAATACAAAGCATTTATAGGTTTTAATCTGATATACGATTCAATTAAACCATTTTTTTAAATTGAGCAACAAAAAATTTGATTCAATATATTGGTCAACACGTCTTTTTTAGGTTCTTTCGGAATGAACGTTTCAAATATATTTAAAAAATATAATAAAATACCTTTTGCCTCTAAATGTCTAATGGAGAGAAAAATATTGGCATACCACACATCTTCCAGGTTTCAAATTGGCCGTAATATCGGCTTGGTTTCTTTTAAAATTATCACTGACTGCTGAACAATGATATATCGTTGTTTTTGTGCTATCAAAAGACATGTCAACAGTCAAAGGGTTAAATGTATACATATTAGATGTTCTTAAGGAAAGTTTCAGGGAAAATTAGAAATATTTCGTCTAATTAGTTAGATATTTCTGTTGATACGTCCATTGAGATTTGACTGTAATGTATAATTGATTAAATTAAACATTAACGCAACCGTTTGCATGATTATCGCGTAAAATTACGCTGGAAATTGGCTAATCGTGAAATATTTCTACAACATTTTTTGCGTCTGTTTTAGACGATTGGATCCCAAGTGTCCAAAATTATTCTTTTTTTGATTTAAAGTTTTTTTTAACCACTTCTGTGTTTTATATTAGCGGAAGAATGCCAGCGGTTAATCTATTATTTATAATATCTTTTGCTTTGATCACGGGGTATATATTTTGTGTGAAGATTTACGAACACCGTGTGTACCCGCGAACATCCTTAGATCGAGATTTATGTACAGTCAATAGGGGTCAAAACGGTCTGCCGTGTGTTATTGTGACAAACTTATCATTTTTAATAATCTTAACAAGGGGCTTAACCAAAAAACGAGCATACACACAAAGCCGACAGCGGTGGGTTGTTCTCCACCCATCGGCTGGTATTCAAGTTTTTTTTTTTATTATTTATTATTATTATTATATTATTATTATGTTTTATTATAAACATATGATTGTTGAATTTTTTTTTCGTACACCAGCGGATCTAAACTCGTTTGCATTGCAATAATTCAGTCGATTTTCAATATTTGATCGCATCCGCAACGCTGGCAAAATCTGCAATATTCCTCGAAGTATAATCGACACCCAAACTGTGAGTTGTTAGAGTGATTGACGATCTGTGAATATTTATTTACATTTTGAATAATCTGCCAGCGGGCACTGTTTATAATTGATCAAGTCAAAACTTTTTTTTTGTTGTTCTTATTAATATTCATGTACATATAGATTGGGGATTTGAATGCATACATGGTAAAAGACCGCCCGTGTGTCACGGTTTCTCAAAACACGTTTTTTTCGAATAAGACCCTGAATTGTGTAACGTTCTGTTTGTTTGGGAAGCTGCGAGTCCAAACATTTTTTTTCATCCGACTTCATTTACCCGCTTCATTTATGATTGACATATCTCAAATGATCATCTCTAAAACACGGCAACATGTTTGAATTGAATAATACGGACCGTGTACGCGATAATTGAATTTTTCGTTTGGGAGCCTGTCCGGTTGCCGAGATGGTGTGCGTGGTCCATGCGCACGTGTGTCACTGTTGGCAACAAACGCCATTGCGGAAGGTGTTGAATCAATTTTTTCCTTGCCGCCAATTGTCCGCCGGCGCTCTTTGTTGTTTAGGAGATGAGTAATCGTTTTGTTATACGCGCTTTTAAAACCGATTGCCGAAATGTGTTCTTGGATGCTTTCGGCTGCTGCTGCTGGCCCGATAATGAATGGGCGCCGCGAATTCTTGCGGCTGATGGTGAACGATCGCGTGTAATCGTTCCTGATCGTCAGAGGCTGAATGATGATCGATGTTGACTGTAGATGAGATTTATTCGCCGTACCTAATCTGCATACCTCGATTTACGCGGTTTCATTTTGACAAATCCTCATTTTTCTAAAACCTTTCAATCTTGCGATGTTAGAGAATTTTTGAGTCTTTTTTTGATTGATACGGTAATTTTAAGATAAAATTTTCTAGAAGATTTTTTTTTATTGTACACTCTTAGTGCCAAGAAACATCCCTGCTTGATACGATCAGTAGATCCAGGATAAAACATGATATAATATACCAGTGTCATGGTTTGTAGGTAATAATCTATTTGATAAGCTAAGTTAGTACCCATGTACTCGGCTAAATCTATGAATTCTAGTAATTTATGGCACTGGCCAGGGGGTGATTGTGAGATATACAACCTACAACCCTCGGATCTCTAAAATCTGTTTCGATACCTTTACATATGTGGAATCGCGCTTTTTCTGTCATGCCATTCATCGTCCTATAAAAATATAAAATCTGAAGTTCGTGCTAAATCATTTTATGGTCAATAATTCCTACGCGTGATGGATTTGGGTTTTAGTTAACATATTACTAAAATGTCGAGCCTTACATTCGACTTAGAACCACATTAGCTTGGAATCATAATTAGAAATATAGTAAACACTCCTATAGCGCTCTCTGCTATAGAGCGGGTTTCTATAGCGTGTGCGAGAGTCCATCTCATAGTGTTCCCTTCTAGATTGATGTTTTCTACAAAGTGATGAATTTTCATATTCGTTCATATGTAATATTATATACATAAACGAGACAAACCCCCTCCTACTTGCTTGGACACAGTCGAGAGGGTAAAATCCGATACCAACATGGTGGAAGATGTACGTCCAATGCCAACAATGGCCAAGAGAGGGAAATTCTTTACAAAAAACCGCATACCAAGACGGCTCAAGTCCCCGCGGTATGGACACGAAAGGGGAGCCCTCACGTCACGTGTGAGACTCAGGTTCCTTTGGCCTCAACGTCCATGCGAGAGTTTGGTAAGGCCCATGCCCTCAGCGAGTGAGAGCCTTGTGACTGGCAAATGATGATGATGATATACATAAATGTAACTCTCCCGTCTTGTCCTATTGGTTCTTCCAATGTACCCTCTTCAATGTTACCCTTTAGTTCACAACAAAATTAACACTTGCGCGTGAACAAACTAAAAATATAACAAGATCATTTAAAATATGTGAATAGAAAAATGTTTGATGTATTGATTCGTTCCCCAATTTTTTTATAGGTTTCCAGTCTTCTATAGGGCGGGTTTTTAAAGCATGGTCCCTATCTCGGCGTTATAGGACTAATTAAAATTATTATTTTTACACGGGTTATAAAATTTAACCATTCAAACGTATGGGTTAATTTTATTTTATTAATTTTATATACTCGTTATTTTATGAATATATAATATTTTTTTTTATGTAAATCATCTGAAATTCAATTCTGCGAAATATGAAAAATATTCAAAATACATCAGCATTTTGGGGTCATATCCTCTCGGAATCGTGGGGTTTCTCAAAGTGTACGATTCACAACGTTCGTAACTCTAATAAAAAATATATACGCATATACATAACTTCACGAAACCCCATGCATTCAGTTTGCATGCAAATTTTCGCTAATATTACATTACATTTGAATATATATTGAGGGTAATAAGCAAGGCATTCCTATAATATTCAACACCAAACCTAGCAACCGAAAAAAATCTCATTATTTAATACATAATTAATTCCGCGTGTACAATGTAAAACAGCGGCAACACGATTCTTCAGCATCATAATTAGAGTATATTATGCTTTTTTTTTTGTTAATTAATTTGGGATACGCAGCAATTTGATCTTGGATGGTTCACACACCTCAATCCATCAACTTGATGAATTGTAAGGATTATTGCATAGATAAGGTTTCCGCTGGGGTCTGTATTTCCCTATTTCCGGGATTATCAGTGCTCAGTGTTGGCAACATTAATTATTACTCCATCCCCCTCTTCGGGTTCCGGATGAATAATGACGTGATGGAAATATTTAACCTTTTTCGGGGTTTGAATATTAATCGGCGTGCCGTAAAACTGTTTTATATCATATTTAAATCACACTGACAATATCAATAAATCAGTTTTGATTCATCGGCATTCCTACTGTGAACGTCTACCCGCGTCGGTCGTAAAATATCTCCGACGGTTAGAAAACTCAGCTTCGAACTGGCTATAAACTGAGCAAGTTTATGATATCATCTATTACAGGGAGCCTACTTAATTTAGACAAGCATCATTATTGGCTTTACCGCTTTCGCAGATTGAGTTTCCCACAGAGACAATGGCTTATTGGAGAAGTCGGTCGCTTTGACGTGTTATTGCGGAACGGTGTGACATTGGAATCGGAAGCAAATGATTTACAGATATTTTCTTCGGCGCACATTCCCATCGTCGCCAATTTACCGGCAAGACAATGGATGCCGCACTAGTCACGTGTAAACACTGCATTTGCATAATTCTCGAATCAATCATAAATTTCTAAAATAAACGTTTGTCCGCCGGACATTTTGCCACAGTCGATTAGTTTCAGAGCGTTCTTGCATGGAAATGTTTCCTCTCGTTTATTGGCAACGGATCGATGGACACATTCTGCATCTGCACGACAGACACGAGCTCGAATCCAAACATTCGTGGGAACGCGGGGGGTGATGTTTTCGATGAAATATCCGGTTTTTGTTTATATCCCCATTTTTTTTTTTTGACAAACAACCCTATTTTTGTCATAGTTTTTATAATTGTTTGTATTTGTTGCTCCAGCAGCAGCGAGCGTGCTCGGCTCGTCTCGTTAAAAGTTTTATTGCCGAGATGATGTTAACGAGCCAGTTTTATTATTGTTGAGCGCATTGTTTGTGTTTGTGTTTTACCAGCTAATTATACATTTATATGTGGAACCGAATCCTAAAACTTCTCCGCCGCGGTATCCCAACGTTTTGATTTGTGTTTTGAATTCTCAAAGAAGGGGGTGCAGAATTATATGGAGTCATAAATCACGAACATAACCATATAATGAAAATGTTTGGATCCATGAACACCTTATTGTATCAATTTAATTCAAGAATCCGAACGAACGCTCTTCTAACCCAGCCGTGCCAAAACCAAGCTAACGATAGTCGATGGAACCAATCAGCTATCCAGATCGACTATCTTCTGATCTAGAGAGGGTTAATTCAATTCTATATTCCGGATCTCTACTTACGAGTAACGGGAATTGTAAACCAGTAATAATAAGGCGAAATAGAATGGCAAAAGATGCAATCAAAATTTGGAAAAACAGCGTAGAAACCTGGACCATAAAGGTACATATGAGGAAAAAAAGACGCCTTTGAAATGTAGTGCTGGCGACGCTTCCAAAGCACAATCGTTTCTGTCCTGAAAGAAATAGGGAATAAAACAGATAACAGACTCTTAACTATGTGTCCCAAAAGGTTTCTTCGCTACTTTGGACACCTCGCTAGAAGAAACGATAACATGTAGAAGCTCTTGGCAACGTACCAGGATGCAGGACCAAGCGCAGGGAGCCACGGTTTCCACCGTAGTAACTACGATACGAGATGTGGAATGCAGAGGATCCTGGAGAGCCATAATCAAGGAGATTTGGGTCAAGAATTGTGACGATCCTCAGACAAGAGGGTGCCGACTCACGAAGAAGAAGAACAAGATGCTTAACTATTGTTTTTGATAATCCTAATGTAATAGAGAAGACTCGCAATTCGGTAGATTTGAATTATCTCTCTCTATCTTGAAATGACAAAAATCTTTGTCCGTGGATCAATATTCACGTGGTTAGAGAATTTTGCGTGTGTTTCATTAATATTTATTATAATACTAGATCGCGTCATAAGATGTCCTTGAAAGGATAAGATGCGACTGAGTCTTATCAATGAAAAACGCTCAGTAGCGTAAGGAATCTGGTTTGCCCTTATCATCACATTGTTCCCATCGAATCCTAAGAGAAGCAAAGCATGTCTTAAATTATTTTTACCACATCGTTTTTTTTAATATATTGCTAGCCGGTTTCTATTGTATCATTGAATTTCTATCATGTAAAATTTTTTGGTGATTTCAGCGATTTTTTTTTCATCTTCAAAAAACATATGGTCCTTCGTAAATACGGTGTTGCGCGCTTTTAAATTAATCGCTTCCTCAGTTTATGTAAACGCTATAAATATTTTGACATGATACAGCGGATTTATACAATACATCCATCAGGCATGTGGTGTCTTCGTTGCCGACTTCATCATCTGTGACCCACATACATACAACCAACAAAAAAGAAATAATCGGCCGATCCACGAGCGTAAACTTTCTGTGTCCACCCTCCCCGTAAGTCCGTTCGGGCGTGCCGATCTCGGTTTGAATTTGTTCTGAAACCCTGAAGTTGTCGACCAGAACCGGAATATTACAGCTTCCGCTAAGTCTTCCCAAATGCTTTTGCGGTTGTGGTTGATGGCTGGTTTGGGCGGTCCGCTGTCTACGTAAATTACCCCGGGCTCCCAGTTCGAGGCCTTCCATCTCACTCGATAATTGTGCCAGGTGTATGCATGTGTGCGTGTGGGTTTCGGCCTTTTTTACCTATACAGAATATGTACTAACCGCCCTAATAACAATAAACCCGTATCCATAACGGAACATGATCTAACAAGGTCTCGAGAAGCTTTTTTTTCTCATTCTCACCTGCTCCATAACAAGGATCCATAATTATGTGTTGACATATCGCAGCGTTGTAAATTGGTAAATAAATGAAAACGGCTTCAGACTTTATATATGAACCCAAATTAAATACATATTTGGGACATAACTTGCGGATTTCGTAACCCCATGGTGGGGGGTATTTAACGACACGCACTATCACGCACACTATATATTTTTATATTAAATACTCGTTGCAAAATAAATCGTATTTCATACATCTTCGAGCTATTAGTGTTCAATTGATTAAGTATTAATATGGATAGAAAATTTGTATTGTCATATCTTTTAGAACAATTTATTATCCTATTATTCAATAAAAGACATTTTTTAATAAATAAATAAATAAAAAAACCCACGATATTTAAAAATCTGCATTTCAAATATCAAATTTTAGGCTGTTCCTAGCTTGGCCATTTGACATTTTTCCCTTTATAAAAAAGATGTGATATAATAAATAAAACTTGAAAATATAGAAAAAATACAACTTTATTAATCCGCGTAAAAATTGAATCTCAAATTTGAGAATAAAGATTCTTTTAACGCATTTTTTTCTCAAAATGTATAATAACATAATGAGCTAGTGTTCAAAACGATTTATTTTTCTTTACGTTTATTTCGGTTTTACATCAATTTTTCAAAATTTTCCGAAATTGAAACAGCAAAAATGCATTAAATGTTTTTTAAAGTTATTAATATGATACAACATTTATTTTTTGAAAATGCACTCATAATTAAATTCAAAGTGCTTTTATGTTCCATCGTCTGTTTTGATAATAGATGCACAAATAACGGTTTTTTATACAATTCGAAGTGGTTATCGTTGAGTTATTGCAATGTCATCGTGTCTTTAAAAGCATCCTATTTCACATATGCATTATTATCTATAAAAAAATATTTATGCACTGATATCATCTTGTATGTACATGAATTATTTTTTATTTGCTTATTCAGATTGGATTCAATGAATAGTTTTTATCATGCGTTATCTATCAAAAACGCATTATTCCATAAATATAAATATGTATTCTGAGAATATTTTATCACGTGATTATTATATTATATGTATTTTAGCGCAGATATCGTGAGCTAATCCTAAGAAGTTAATTCTGCGATTTTTATTATCGTCCAATATCAAATTTCAAAACCACACATATTGATTGCGTGGAGAAACACATTCGATATTTTCGGCCACATTGACGCCGGGCCAAGCTCTGAAACATGTTTCACCATTTTTGATTCAGCATATTGAATTACGGCGAAGACACCGAATACCCACAGCATATGTTGCTCGTCCTCGGTAATTTAATATTCGGTACAGTCCCCCCGTGGGTCCCGAATCCAAGAATAACGCTCCCGAATTTCATTGTTTACCTGGGGGCCGTAACGTAATATTTAATGTGGCCTGTTTTTTTTTCGCCAAGAAACGGTAGCCAGGTTGATTTTACTTTTTTTGTAACCTCTGGGACCGATTATCCGGCTGAAATCTCTTACGTGGCCTGCTTTATTAATTGGGGTGTATTTTATTAGAGGCCCATTCCAAGAACATCGGCAATCTGTGCCGTAAATTTCTTTTTTTTTGCCCGTCGCGAATATTTTTAACGATTTTTTTAATTCGCCGAAATCTCGTTTTCGGCCATAAGCCCAGGTGATAAATGCGAGATGTTTTAATTCCTAGCATTTCCATACGTTGCGAAGATCGATATATCAAATTTAATTAATTAACATGAAATTTATTAATGTATTTATTGATCGGACTCAGATATGCATACATATTTTAATTAATTGCTTTTTTTCGATGACTCATCACGTGTGTGTAAAAATTTGTTGATTTTCTTAGAACGGCGAAGGTTATCGTGTCCATGATCATTTTTTAATTCCGTAATCCATCCGTCTAATCTCGTATAAATGTCCCATGGCGTTTCTGGGTCATTTAAATACCTAATCTTATTCACATGCAAGCAAAATATTTAAAATTCTATGTTATGCTTAAATTTGCATAATTGTCGATTTTTATATGCAGCGCAAAAGTTAAACCATATGCGACATATTAATTAAGTAATTTACCGTTGTTTCACCAACTCAATTTTCCTAATTGTTCCAGCATCCCGTTTCTCCCCATTCCCCGCGTTACACAAGCAAACAGGGATCAATCAATGTTTCTTCGGCTCCGTGACATTCCCCGCCGGCGCCAGTCAACGATATTTTAATATGTGGTGCAGATTTGCTGGGTTTTATTTTGTTTGTTTGTTTAAATTAGTTAGATAGACCCCCCGAATATTTTTACTGTTGTAAAAATATACCAGAAATTCCGGTATCTCATCTAATTACAGGTGATACCGGAATTGCGATCACCGAACATTGTTGCTAGTTATAATTACTTCCTCTATAAATAGGGACCGATGCATGTTTATGGCCCTTAAAAATGCAATGCTTATGAATAGTGCTTGATATGATCTATGTAATTAATTATGAATGTATTTTAAAAAAATAATACATAATATTCAGTCATTCAGTTGGTTATACAACCATGCCTTGATTTAAGCGATACTCGTTTTTACATTTTTTGGGCTTTTAAGATATTTTTTTTATTAAAAAAATACTGAGAAGTCTTATTCCACCAACAAATTTTGAATACTGCCAAACCTGGACTAATTTGAAACATATGTCTAAAAATATATCATTATTATATCCTCTAAATTTTATTACAGTTCCTTTCGATTACCCGTGTGCGGATTATCCGTGCATTATTTCAATTCATATTTAAAAAAAAATTAAAGATTCGAAGAACATGAAGATAATAATCAGCCCTTTTGCGATATAATTGTACAAACAAGATAGGAGGTGTTTACAAGATCTATGAATCCAAGTGCAAAACTATGAAAGTGTCATAATATGCAGAATTAGGGTTAGCCCTGCTTGAATGGTTCAAAAATTATTATACCCAACTTTAAAGTCTCATCCCGAATGACCAGATTTAAGGAACGAGATTATATTCGATATCTTACAATCTAAGGAGAAGAAGCTAGATGGGTTTATGTTAAAAAGAAATGCCTAATCATATCATTCCTATTCGAATCAGTTGCCTCTGGGCATAAACCTTCTAAAAACCGATTGACATTGCTTCTTGGTGAAAATTTAGCTGGTGATTTAAAATTAATGGCAATGTTAGTTTATCAAACAGAAAATCACATTAAAAAGGAAATATATAGAATTGCTTCTTTTGGAAATCAAATAATATAGCCTGGGAACCTAACTAAATTAATACTTAAAGATTGGCAATATTAATCTTAGAAAATGCTTCTAGCAACCTCAAATCTTTGCAGAATTTATACACAGAAATCAATGTTGTTTCTTCATTCCAATACTCGAATTTGCCTCATATAGCTCATGGACTAAATAGCATTTTTTTTTTATAAATGGTGGTTACATTCGAACATTCGCACATATTTTCAGTTACTAATTACTATGTGGGAAAGTCAAGAGCCGTAAATATTCTTATCACCAGTATAATTTTTTTTAGGAAAATTCATAATGATTTTATATATTCTTTCAACGATTCTTGTTATCAAATCAAAATCACAGATTTTTTTAAATCAGTTTTAACAATGTTAAAATAAAAAAAAAGTCTGCTTTGGAAATGTATTGTAATTTAAAACGAAGTCAAAATGAATAGTTTGGATTATCTGTGTCCCTTTTCCGCACCATTAACCCGGATAATCGGGACTATACTATGTTGATGTCTTCGATTATATTTGGCAAAATTATCGCAAGTTTGTTTTAGATATAGTTTCGCATCCATTCCATTCCGGAAGGACGAGTTTTAGGGGAATCATTACTTGAATAATTTGGAACTACCTACTACCACCCCATGCAATTTATTACCAGGAAGCGTAGGCAGTGGGTATAATCGCAAGTATGTCTGCTAACTTTGCACTTAACGTGGGTATACACAGGCCGTGTGACCTGAATTGCAAATACGGGGGATTCGTTTTAACTAGGCAAACATTAATCATCTGCTTCGGACAGATTATCACGAAAATTTTAGCAGTATGCCTAATCCGCGACGATTATGTCGGATCATAATTTTTATCTGGCGATTTCTACCCGAGTCCATCCGCTCCCGTAGTAAACAGGTACCCCGAGGCCCCATTAGGATTTCGCACTTGTCCGCACGGGGCATTGTGTAATTGTTTCTGCGGTTTTACGGATCGATAGTGTTCGGCGAAAAAATGGGGGCGCCTGCCTAAAAATTGTGCAAAAATTTTATGATTTATTTGGCCTGCAATATTTTATGAACCGTCCGATGTTAGATCGTGAGTAGGGTTGCCGCCACCCTCGAAGTTTTTAACGCAACATCATAAATCATTCCGCGCAAAAATAAATATGTTCTTTTTATGCGAAACATTCATAATTGTGCGGGCGTATAATTTGTTTATTTAATTTAATGTATATGTTTGCATCGTTGGATTTGATTAACATTGCTGTTTATTCCGGAATTATATTTGCATAATCAACTTTTGCCGGAGTTCGCGATATGATATACTTTCAGCGAACGACTTGCTCTCGTCTTTGTGTTCTATGACACTTCATTATCATGAAATATTCGGTATATTAGTGTTTTTATCAAGAAATTTACAGCGGCCCCATTCACATTCAAATGTAGAACGGTCGTCCTGCGGGTGGGGCGTGTGCGGGACCCGTTTTTTGGCCTTGCAAAATTTGAATATACAAACCAGGCGCAAGCAGGCTGTATAGGGAGGACTCGGTAGCTCAGAGAGAGACAAACGGACGAGGACCACTCGTAACTCACCGGGACTAAACGACGTAACAAAAGTGCACACGGGACACCAACGAGGACAAAGATTCGCATTTTTCTATTCAGCAACGGGAGCGGCGCTTTTGGTCCTGCCACGTACTCAGCCGGTCGGCAGAATTTTAAAAGGATCGAAAATCTAAATCGAGATAACGGTGTATGTTCGTGGGCAGGGCTCGCCAATCTTGATCCCGTGTAAATATGTGCGCTCGTGCCTATTTCGGCGTATGTCAATAGTAATTATCGGCGGAAAACCTCTCCAATATAATTGGATTCAGACCATATTGACATTTGGATATGTGCAAAACTTTCCATGCGCTCATGTGTAAATTTACCGAATATTCGTCAAACGACGAAATTAAACTATGACATGTAGTGAAGATTTTTAAATATAAACTCCGTCATGGCCGACGAGGGAATATCTTTAAAAAATACGAATTATTTTAGAGATATTGCTATCCAATGATTCCAACACAGATATGCTAGACGCAAAATTTTCGATCCACTGTCTTATTACCAACATCTGCTTTAGATAGAACCAGTGAACCAAAACATATGGTTTTATACGAATTTGTATCTAAAGTAGGCTATATAGTAGAAAGATTGAAATTCATCGCGCCATTTTATTTATTCTGATTTATTTTAATTAGAAATATGAACCAAAAAATATTATTGTTTATATAAAATACCCCGTTTAGTTCTGATGACACTTTCTCTTAAATATTACAATGTTTTTCAACCTTCTTATCTCGCGACACCCTTCAACCTATAGTAAATCTTACGCGGCACACATAATAATATAATATAACTTTTTCTTGGCATAAGAACTTGCTTTATACATTTGTGATATTAAGAACAAAATATTTATGTTATTCTTTTTGTTGTTATACTATTTGGAAATATTAACAATTATATTATAATTAAAACATCTACTGTTCAATATTTTATTAACAATCTGTAAAATCTTATATATTAAACTATTCCCCTTTGAAGAATATTAACTTTACTAACGTATACGAACTCAAAATTAAAGGTATTCTATCATGTATTCATGGCTTTTGTGATTAATTAAGTCTAACAACACTGGAATCTGATCAATTATCGATATAATATTCAATAGTTATGCCGATGGCACCCCAAGATTTATTTGGGACCCCAAGTTTTTAATTTTTCTCGAATAACTCTTTTAATATAAATCCTACATCTCACAAACTTTTTGTAATTGTTTAAAAAGTCTAAAGAATAAATATTATAAACAATCATTGACTTTTATTGACGCTTCTGTTGCCACGGGCGTCATGTTTTTTCTCGCTCGCATTCGGTACGATGTGCCGAGTGCGAGCGAAACCGTGCAATTCACCCGTGCGGCGAGAGCTCAATGACTAAAATATGTATATACGTACAATCAAGTTTTTTTGCACGGTTTTGAAATAACACGGTCCATTAAATGTTTTTTTATCTGACGAGAAATGCTGATTTATATAGCCGAATATCAAAAAATGCATAAACCACATGTGAAATAAAAAAAAACAAAAAGTTGACAACATATTTCCTAATATGTAATAAGATATTAAACAACACAAGACAGACGTGGCGTTAGTATTATTTTTTCCTAATTAAAATACATTTATTTATGGGTTTTAATTTTAGGGAATCGATCTTCAAATTTGTTTGGTGGAACATATCTACCGTGTAAAAAAAGAGTTATATGATTGATTATTATAATAATAATGATGTTTTTAATTTCTGATATTATAAATTTTCACGGTATATTGATTGGAAATCACTGCTCTGTTAGATTTCTCTAATCAATCCAATTATGACAGTGATATATCCTCATTATTCATATAATTGCATTTAAATTAAATGAGTTTAACAGTCCTGTTGACGTAGACTTCTGTAGGGTAACAAAGAATGTCTCCGGTGCCAGCTCACCCATATCTCGTGACACGTTCACCCACATTGCTTTTGCTTTCTTTTACCGCGGACCACTTTACCGCGTCGACGTTGACATTTCGCATTGCCACCAAAGCGCAGCAAACTCCCCCCGAACATAATGAAATTCCTCCGGAACATTTTATTAGTGGCGTGTCCCGCTGCCTCAACATTCCCCGGGTTCCGAATTCGCATTTCGGACCGCTCCGAGTGACACACGTGGTTCTCAGGTCTCTCCTGGATCCGCCTTCGATAAGAACTTCTGGATTTATGGCCTGAAATTGAAATATCCTTATCGTTGCGCAACAGGCCAGGCGGGCCGCGGCCCATAAATCACTGGGGACCCCGTAGATAGCGGAGCCCCTCCAGACCTGTGCCGGCATTAGCGAAATGTGATACGGAAATCGCTCTAGCCGGTGCGATAAGGTATTCTCAAAGTTTATCTTACCCACCACTTAGCATCCTATCCGAGATTGGAATCGAGTGGATAGGGCCCAAATGCAAACATTTATTTTAGGATTTCAAGTGGTTTTATTTTTTATAGTTTTCAGCCAATTTTCATATACGTTTAATTATCCAACGCCTTGGCATATTGGCGTCGTTAATATATTTTCCAGATGTTGGAACATATGTATTCGGGATTTCTGCGTCGAGATATCTATAAAAGAGCGTCGTGTCGCAATATCTCATTTTTATCCTCGATAAATAGAGATATTTTATTTGACGTGAAAAAAAATAGGTTTAAAACAAATATATTTCGAATACGACCTATGTAAATATTTCGTGACAAATTTTGGCGTTTATTTTATGTTTGCGATGATAAATAAGTCGAAATATTGATAATAATGTTTGTACGACGACTACAAATATATACAGTATAGTTCCGATTATCCATGGTGGGAGGGGGCCGCACGGATAATCCGAACAATTCATTTTTATTTTGTTTTAAAATACAATTACATATACATTTCTAAAGCAGACATTTATTTTAACATGGATAATATTTATTACGAAAATTTATGATTTTGGTATGCTTTCAAGAAACTAGTTCAAATTAGACTATGCACTCCAATACAGTGTAAACACAAGTCAGTGCCGTGTTGTGACCTGTACAATAAAGTTCTTTGTTATTCTTTTTTAACTCTGCAGTAAATTTGAAAATTATTTTCATAGTTATAACTAAGGACGGCTCGTCCCATATACACTACGGAACTGCAGTACCCCCAAGCTAATTGAGGAAAAATATTTTTTTTGTAACTATTGATTATGTATAAAAATGTATGTATATGAAAATATTAATATAAATTATATTTATGAATCTGTTTGGTCCCTGTGCTGGCCGTGTTACTACGTGGGATGTAGTACAAAGAGCGATGTCTGTTTGTCAGCGATACCAGCGTCGGGTATTGGATGAATGCGGGTCGGTAGCGAGGTCCGGGGGGTCTCTCCGCTAAGCGCCGTGTCGCGCTGCAACTCGGTGCAATCACACTGATATGAGCAAAATACACCTCCTAAGCATTTTACTCACGAGCCGTCACTGGTTATAACAACCAGTGGCTGTATTAACCTACATTTTAAAAGAGATTTGAAATTCCATCATGAGCTTATATGGTAGGACTACATAAAAAAAATCCTAACCATACAATTTAATGTGATTTTGGATTTATTTTAACACATTGCTTAGGTATTTTTTATATGCAGTTTTCGATGAAACGCGTCTATTACATACTATATTTGATGGAAAATATTTTTAAATAATTAATTGCTAAATGCGAATATCATGCGAGTTGTTGGTTATAACTATATAAGCATATAATTATACCCAGCGTGCTTCATTTCTCGAGAAAACGGTAAAAAAAAATCTAGAGTGCTCGTTTTTCCCATATAAGTACTATACCAAAGCGGCGTATTCACTTTGCCTCCTCTAATCACTGTGCCTGATTCGATATTGGCGTATGAATCATACGTTGTAAATGTATTTTTTTTTTCATTATATATATAGATCTCTTAGCGAAAAAAATGGCGAATACCAATCCGCTCGCTAATTATTCTCTAAAAGGATAGATAGACACTTGAAAGGCATCGCGTTATGTGCCCGTCGAACCCTTGGCGAAATGGAGCACTTGAATGAATCATTGGCCTTTTTCATATATTTTTTTTCGTATAAAAATTGCTATCATCACGTGAACACATTTTGCAGAAAATTATATCCCACAATTCGCAGGGATTAAGTGCGTACGTGCGATTTTTGCTTCTCCCCTTCGCACGCACTCCGAGGGATCCTTTGTTCCACGGTGTCACTCGGGAAACAAATTATTTCCTGGATTACTCCGGCCGGGGATTATCATCTGTGCTTTCGTGATTTGTTGTGAATTTGGGATCTGAATAGATTAGCATGATACGGCATAAGTATTTCGAGATTAAATCGCATTTACTTAACATTTTTTATTCATAAATGTTCTGAAATGTAGCACAATCATTCCGGTTCTGTATTGATTCGATTATATTCTCTCCCTCGCGCGTCAGATCGTCAACATCCATCACAACACAATGGATTCATTTGTTGCGTTGATCGAATCCTTATCCAACCCTATGCCCTTCTATCTGCCATACGGCTGTGCCGTTGTTCCACTCCCAACTAACAAATGGGCCGGGATTCGCATCAATCGCGAAGTTCGCTACTCCCGCGTCCGACGATTGATCCAATCAAGATAATTGGATCAATCAAATATAATGGCGATCGTGTCTTGTATCCGATTGGCGGATGCGGGTAAATGTTTACTTGCGCCAATATTGTTAGCAACATCCCATTGTTTCGCATGTAAATTGTTCGGATAATCACTCGGGTGATAGATGGGTGGTCGACATTGCGGTTCTAGATTGCGAAACGGATGATTGAATATGAGTTGCGTGGCATTGCGAATGAAAATTAACGACTCAGATATTATCCTGGTAGATAATTTCATGAATTAACAAACATTTCCCTGCCTAAAATTCATTTAATATTTTTTATATATAATATATTCAATGCAAATCAATATGAATCAAATGTGATTAATCAAATGTTGAGAATTCCTCTCTCACTTTGATTCAAAATACATTTACAAACGATTTAATTATTTTTGTTGGTTTTCGATTATACTTCAAATTTCTTTAAAATATTTTAGTAGATTCTTTCCATAAGCAGACCGTAAAAATTGATCGTATTTCATGAATGTCCTCTCAGTCTCTTCCACTTTGAAGTCTATTTGGTCAGTCGTTTTGGCTGTGAGTCTGTCTCCTCTATGCCCTCGACATGACTTGCCTACCGCACTGTGGGACTTCTGTACCTCTAGGACTCAGTGGCGAGATTGATTCACTATTTCCATATTTACTAAATTTTCCGCAAATCTTTCCTTTTATCTTTTTGCACAAAATTAGACTTTATTTTTTTACACTCATTTTTTGTTTGACGCTATTAAAAAAAATAAAAATACGTACATATTCATAAAAAAAAATTCAAAATAATATGAAAAATATACATGCAAACCTCCTATAGCGCTTCCTGTCATAGAGCGGCGTGTGCCACAATCCCTTCTATAGTGCTTCCTTCTAGATGCAAAACGCTAAATTGACATATTTCATAAATATGTTAAATATATTAAATAAAAATCAATAGCAAAATATGTGAATGGAAAATGTTTATGTATTGATTGCGTAACTACACATTTAGTATGGGTGCCAGTATTCTATAGGGCGGTTTTCTATAGCGCGGCTCTCCCTATCTCGGTGCTATAGGAGGGTTGATTGTATTTCATATTTGCCGCCTACCTATTTTATTTGCTCGTTTGACATTTTCTACTTGTGTATTAGATCCATAAATCCGAGACAGCGCATATAGTTATTGCAGGTGCAATTAAAAAACAACCAGGGATAAAAAATTAGCGTCAGGGAAGTAAATCCATATCTTGAAAATATTAATATGTATAAAAATTAGATTCGATATGTTTTGAGATGATAAATGTCATATTTTGAATCGATTTTAATTAATATAACCTATCTAATATAATTGATTGACAATAAATTTGGATTCGTTTACTTTTATGATTTAAATTGTTTTAATTATCTACTGATTATTTAGCAGAGATGCATAACATCTGGTCGATAACCTTTTCATTTTATTTTATTACTACTTATCGCGTTAAATTAAGCCTGTCCATATTCAGCCATTGCCATAAATATCTAAAAAAATTTATCAAAAGTATAGTGAAACATCCTCGTTACTCGTGTCTCATAAAATCGATTTAACGCCTATTATGTGTGTACGAGCGTCGAATAAAGTGGCGTCGACACTGTCAAACTTTTAGATTTACCAATTTGCATACGAATAGGATTTGTACGGATCCCTGCTCCGCACACATACTAGCGCGCCTAAAATGCCTAAATTAATCACACGTGCACGGAAAATTCCGGTTCACGTGTGCATAATTCGTCAATTGTCCCTGATTTTCATGCGTTTCGATTATGATTATTTGTCGAGTTAACAGGCATGCCAATTTAATGCACCAAATCACGATTAGCGTCGGCAGGTTCACCAACATGTCGCAGGCTGATGCAAAGTGCGGACGTCGCTCATGCGAAAAGGCGTAATGCGATTGCTCACCGGCGCAGCCCCTGAGACTGAATGCACCCTGTAATTTACTCCCTGTGCTCATCTGCAAATTGCGCACTGTGGAATATTCCCGACAGCCCGTAATTATTCCACCTATTCTGGCGGGAAAAATGGCCGACGCCCGACTGTGCGCTTAATTGTCGCCGACTTGACGCCATTTGAGCGTCTCATTCACAGCTCTCTCACTCTGCATACGCGTAGATTCAAAATTAAATTGCAAAAAATGTCGACTCTCGCACAGATACACATGTTGAATTGATTTGAAATGACGTGCAGACCCAAGAGTTGTGATGTGAAGGAATTGTTATTTTTGTTAGATGACATCGTACATCATGTCGATGGACGAGCGGTTGACGTTGACGATGTGCAAGATGTAGTACCAGCAGTCAATGATGAAAATTGATTGCAACTCTAGATCAATGACATCTTGATTTATACAATTACCATTTTATTTTATAAATATATATGATATGTACTAACATGTCTCTTTTACTGCGATTATGATACTTTTAACGAAAATGATTGAAATTGCTTATGGAAAATGACTCGATGATGTTATAAATGAAAATTAATCGTTTGTTCAACTGCTTTTGAGTATGCCAGAAAACACGACTTAAAAAAATACTGCGCGTTCACGCTCATTAATGATTGAAAAGATGGAAAGGACTCTTATGATATGGATAGAAGTATGCAATGACAAATACATACCTAGGGACAGAAAAATTATTCAAAAGAGAGCACTAAAATGTATGATAATTTAATAAGAACTAAATGATCACAATTTTCCTGCTAGTAGAGGACGATTTGAAAATTTCAAGAAGCGATTTTCGCTACTTCGCCGAAATTATGAACACTCACAACCGATCTCGAAAAAGATTCGAACATATAGAATTGTTAGTGATAGCTATAATAAATGTTTGTGTAATATGTTTATGAATAGTGTAATTGGGGGTTCCACTGTATATGTAAATGTATATTTTGTCGATTGTTTAATAAAAAATTAAATGATATTTTTTGAAACGCAAAGACTATTTTTGTATGAACTTCAAACTTCGTATAACACGGATTTTTATTACACGACGTTTTTGTGGAATCATATGAACGTGTTATACGAGGCCGAGGTGTATTTAAAATGTCTATCTAATCTAATTACTGATTCAAATTAGTTCATCATTTTTAAATATATTATTAAGAATATCAACAGATCTACATGATGAAACAAATCCATTGATGATATGATTTTCGACAGGTTATTGCACCTGAAACTCTGAATATTAAATATGGACACGGTTAAGAGTCGTAAAATTGAATACTTCGGACCTAAGAATCTTCTGCAGTCGATCGTTGAAGGAAAAGTAAAATGCAAACGGTGGTTAGGAAGAAAAAAGCTGTCGTGACTGCACGGCATTCGCAACTGGTCCAATTTGGGAGGTCCAGAATTATTCCAGCTCGTAAAGGACAGAAAACATTATGGATAGGCCACAAGAACTCTGTAGATCGCCTACGTCTGAAGACGTATAAGGCACATCTTCAAGATCGACAATTTAATTTTTTTTTCCTATTTAATAAATAAAAAAGTTTTACTTTCTTGATTTATACTTCAAATTATCGTACTCCATCTTGGCATTGTCATTTGCTATCTTCGCCCGCATCATCGACCACTGCTGGTACCGCCTCTTGGAACCTGCCACTTTGTATTTACTTTAGAACAATCCTAGAAAAAAAGCCATACGCCACATGTGGTGGTGATTGTGCCGATGCCAGCACAATCCCCCCGCATGCGATTCCCTTTGATTGGACAACGGATTACTGCCTATTGTTACATCCGTACATATCTGTTCGATCGGAGCTTACAACCTGATGGCCGCAGCCTACATCCATTCTTTCCACCCACATCCACTCCACCACTCCCTGCATATGTTAACAGCGCCTCGTTGTTCGGCTCGCTGTCGCCGCTTTGTCATCAGATAAACCACTCATGCCACCCGATTAACTCTTAATGAATAATCATGAACGTGAAATTAATTTTGTTTTTTTTTTGTTCCAGGTGAGATATTTTTACACTTGTCCTGTGCATCGGTAATTACGTACGTGCACACGTATTGAAGCGTGTCTATTATCTTCGTGCTCCATCTGAGATGGTTCGGTTGTCCAGGTAGGAGGATTTTGTTGAGCATTTCAAAGGTGTCAAAGGATTATGGCCACGAGTGGTGCCGTGACGGACAGCCACGTGAGATTTGTGCTTTTGTGTTCTCGTCTAAAACAACAAGCTTGTGATTTGAATCCATCTCGCAGGTCTCTTTTGGGCTCGACATTCCCTAAGAAATCCGATTATCGCTGAGAAAAAAAATATTTTCTCAAGAATTGTGTGTGCCCATGGGAACGGTTGACGGATTTTACAATGGATGACGTCGGAAAATGATGAGAGATTATTGTGTTTTTTTTCCTACACGTTAATGGAGTATAAATAAATTTGACATTTCTGACAATCGAGACGAAATTTTCGCATCCCTCGACGCGTTTTGTGTTTCGCATATTTTCAAATAAAATCATAATTGGCCCCCTTGTCTAAACAAATTCCAACATAATGCAAGCTTAGTATACGTTTACGAATTAAAATTTAGATATTTTAGTGGACGAATAAATAAAAAATTGTGCTTCAGTGGCAGAAACTAATTCCTAATAATAAATAAAGAGAATAAAAATGTGTGCGAATGTTTGATGTACGAAAGTAGAGGGATGTAAAAAAAACACCAAACCATCAGCTGATTCTCCAGCTAATCAAATACTATGTAAAGATGCCTCATTTAAAATGTGTGGTCTATAAATCTTATCTTCCAAACTTCATGCCTTCTAAGAGTCTTAATTTGAATAATTGTAAAAACACGGATTGTCAAGGTTTGGATGTTGAACAACAATCTATCTATGAAGATCTTTTGACTTCATAAATAAATCGCTTTCATGCAAATGAACATATTTTTATAAATGTACGAAAGTCGAGGGGCGTAATTAAAATATCATGAACAATTGTTGAAATAATTTATATCGAATCGCAGTTTCCCAGTGATAAAAGAGACATACTTTCGGATTTTGGAGATATTTCTAAAAGATAGATAAATCTAATTTCTTTATTTATTTTTGTCTTATCACACAACATGCATCGTCTGATCTCACATGTATAAATCATTCTATGTACAATTCAACAGAACGCAAGACGGCATCTCTATGCTTGTTCGGATTGCAGCAAGTCCAAATATAGCATTGGTTGGAAATACGAAAGAACACGGGTCAGAAGAACCGATGGCACCATCATTCAAACGAAATTTCAGTGACACGGTAGAGTAATTCTTCGTGCCGGCGCATATTCCATTATTTTTTTTTATTAACACATTACAAGGCCGTAGGTGATTCGCGGCGCACTGATTGACAACCCTTATTATTGATGACCGATCGGCAATACATCAACATTATTTACAGACCGGCTTGTTAGCCGCGCAATGTTGTTTTGATCCCCGCCCCCATCGATCATGGTAATATTGGAGTCTCTCTCGTACAGCTTTTTTTTTTGGGTTTTCTGCGGTTGACTCGGGTCGTTCGGAAACGCGTTCGTGAAGTTCCGTCGTGTCGGACGCCAATCACACGTCTCGCTTCGTGACCTGTCCAGTGACGTCACACTTGGATGCGTGTCCGGATGATGTACGGTTCCCCGTAGGGGTCTGAGTGTATGGTGTAGTTTTTTTTTTCGTGTAATTTTCCGGCTATTAGCATATACATGTGTTTGTTTTGCATTCAATTAGGTCGATTGGCAGTGGTATCAAACCGCGAAAGCTCGCGATGCCTTCGAAATGCCCCCGTCATCTAAATACCGCATTCTGTCGCACTTATCTCGCATTCGTTATTGATCGATTGACGGACGGCGTTTCGGTAGCTTTTTGCACTAGTCAGATTTTAATTATAGCGCTGTACATAGTAGTGGTCGGCCAATTACGATATAAAAGATAAATAATGGCGGGCGATGGATTTTTTTTTCGTGGTCCGTCTTATGTGTTTGACCGCTGGCTAAAAAGGCACTGGTGGCTGGGCTGTCTTTGACGGATCCCCGTGATAGCCGGTTGATTAATTCGCGCGCCGCGGGGAACAGGGGGCCCGCGGCCGGCGCCGTCGCCGCGGCCCTGCCGATGGCCCGCGATGAATCATCGTGAATTGATCGGGGCATCACCTCCGATTGTTTTGTACCACCAACCAGATTACGGCCGCCACCATCAATAACGACCTGGTTATAGGCCGCGAGGCGGTACGGTTCCGGATGATGGAAGAGTTTGTCTTTTTTTCCAGCTCTCGTTACGAACGCATGGCGATAATCCATCTATGTTTGAATTACACGGATCATATGAAACAATTATATATTGATTTTTACCAAACCGAATGAAAGATAACGACCAAATTCATGTTTTCGCTGCGTTTTTTTAATCGTGACCATCATTTTATAATCAAGTGACCTGCGACCCCTGACACATTTGTTTAACCACTTAACGCGCAAGCTCGAGGTAACTCGTGCGTACTATACTCTTTTCTGAAATAGTGGATTAAAGGTTAATCGTTTATTTATTTTAGTTATATATAAAAACTTCATTTTCTTTCTGGAATCGTATTTGGTCTTACTTATCTCTACACACACGTTTTATAATGCGAGGTGTGGACAAAATGTTCGTGCACCGAAGATATACCTCAAATTCCATTGGTATTGGTTTCAAATAAGGACCGCGTAATAAGCTATTCAAAACCAATTAAAATATTTTCCTCTACTATAGTAATTAATTTTATATAGTTATATAAGCACATACTTTTGATTTTACATCCAAACCCAGCACCTCATTCTCTCGAGCAACGCGTATTAACCTTTTCCATTCTGTCCACTTTTAGTCGAATCTATGAATTGCTTTTCAATTTTTTGGGCTAATACTAATAGTAGATCGCACGTTCCATTGCACAGAGGAATTGAATATGATCCTTAAAATATCGTTATTTGTTATGTAATCGGATACAGCGTTATGAAAGACCTGTTGCTAACGTTTTAAAGAATTATTATTATTTTTTAATTATTTATTAGAAAACTCAAAGAGTGTGCGACAGTACCTCCCATTGTGTTTAGTTCTATATCGCTGTTTTTCACAAAACATTGAACTCTTAAGGTAAAATTACATATTTTGTAAATATGTAATACAGTAAACCCCCCTATAACGTACATTCCTATAACGTCCCCCCATATAACGTTTGCGGCAGTTTTTTTCTATAACGTCAAACCCCCCTATAACGTACATATTTTAAAACGCTAAATAGAATTATCATAAAAATATTTTATAATTTTATAAAATTAACTAATAAAATGTTATGTTGATCTTCCCTGCACGCAAGTTGCGGGAAGATTACGTCAGCCAAAATACGAAAGGATATCGCTTGAGTCATTTGCGCTGGTAAACAAGTAAAAATGTAAAAAAAAAAGAAAAATTAAAATGTTTGATGCACTGATCTCCTTCAAATCAAAAAATAAACTTACCCCCTTAAAACGTCCCCCCCATATAACGCGGAACCCATCAGGACGTTATAGGGGGGTTTACTGTACATTATTGCCTAAAATAAAAGTCAATGTTCTTTATTTGACAGCAAAATATACCATGCACGCTTGAACAATGTAATTTAAAATATATGAATGGGAAAAATGTTTGATGTATTGATTTCGTTTACAAAATACATTTAAAAAACCCCAATCCCAAATTTTGTATGGGTGCCTAGTCTTCTATATGGCGAGTTTTTATAGCGTGGTACCTATCTTGGCGCTATAAAAAGGTTGACTGGATACAACACAAAAAATATTACAATTACAATTACATATACGCTTATATGTATTATCAAGTGGCAATGAATAATATTATTATAACAATCTTCAATTTTTCTATGAATTATATTACTTTTTGCATATGTTTCGTTGAGAATTTTACCGTGTAAAAAAATGAGCATAATTAAATGATTTAATTATTGAGAATCTTTACTATGCTTCTATTTTTATTATAAATTACTACAATTTAAAAGACATTCATTTGAGACAGAATGTTTGTTTCAAATCAACGTCATCAACTGCATTTCTTCTTTGTATAATAATACTTCAAAGGGATCAAACAATTAAATGTGTTCGTATGGTGTTGAAAATTTTAAATGAAACACTAATTGGGAGTTTCTCAACATAATTCGATGTTGCCATTACTTCATATGGCGAGTCCATAATCGGATTCATCCGCGATTACTTCACATTTCATCTAATTTATATTGCTATTTTATATTCCGCAATATAGAAACAGTGCAATCATTTATTATATCTGTTATACGGCCACTTGAAACATGTGAAGAACATGTGTGTTTATTTTAATGTATCATTGAATGGGCCGATTGATATTTAAGTAGCCGAATACACACAATGATAACGATAAGCCACAAGCTGCGGATTTGTGATGTCGCACGTCACGTTACATCAAAAAATGATTACATAAATTCTATATTTGTTTGACATTTACAAAATTTCTCTGCGAGATAACATCGGCGCGATAATCTCGCGTATCTACCGGTTATGTTGGGACGCACACATACTTGTCGCCTTTTTTCGGCATTTTCAGTAGCCGGGGCAACAAATCGTTCAAACTACAAAGGTTATCAGTGACAAGCACTTATCGGAAACCGTTTGATATATAATATTTTTTCCAGTGTTTGTATACACATTTTTTTTATTATTAATTGTCAGCGCCTGTTTGATTGATAGCATTATCTGCATCGATGTAATAACACAGATAAAGCCGTTTGCATCCGAATTTCCATGATACTTTTCACCGTGTTTATTATGCACATTGTAAAAAATATATATATATTGCCGTATATTCGTATTTATTTTCGTGCGATTCGATCTGGTTATTTGTAGATGATAAATATTGCGTATCAGTGGTGGATCTATTTGCGGCGTTTCGGTGTCATTAGTAATTTCGATCGGCTACTTATGTAATTTTCTGTAAATAAATGTAGAAAAATCGACATCGTATGTAATAAATTGCGAAAAAATATTTGTATGCAAATTTTATGATGAAAATCGTCAGATTTCGTGTGGTGAATGTTGAGAAACTCTCGTTCACGGGGTCTCGGAGCGCTTCCTATCCATCATGGCAAGTAATAACGCGATAATGACAGCCATCCACTTGAGGCCACCAGCCCTTTGCAATTTTCTTGTATCTCGTTTTGTACGCAAATGTGCAACATCCTCTGTCCCGAGCCCATTCCCGGCCGAAGATCGTGGTTACATACATGCTAATGATTACTAAAAAAGACACAAGTATGGATGGCCTCGTTTGCCACACAAAGTGGACGTCATTATTCTCAATTTCTTAGCCCTGTCGAGAACAATCTTTGCGGCTCAATTTGTCACGCCAAAAAAAAATACTTTATTATAAAATAATATATTCAATTAAATATTATATTTTTTCAACGAATCATTCATCAATACGCCGTTTGGACAAGTTGTATGCGATAAATCATGCGAATAAAAATATTCGCATTAATTACACATTAAACGGTTTCTGATTTATTATTAACGGCGTCGGCAGCCGTGCATAATTTTTGGCGAAACTCAATTGGGCGGGAAATTTTATACAAATAAATAAATAAAAAAAAAATGAGCTTTTTTTGCATTATATACCGGATATTTGCACAGGCACACCTGTAATTTTCGCATTAAATCAAATACGTTGCATAATGACCGGCGACCTCACTATCATTATTATTGAAAAATAATTATTGGCCGCCATAATTGGTTTTTCTTGGCGGGCTTTTTTTTATATTTGGACCTCATATACATATTATTATGAATACAAGAGATTGAATCTACTATGCCGCCTACCAGCATTTAACGACTATGCCTATTTAATTACACACGCGGTAAAACGTATCTGTTTATCGGGGAATAAATCAAAAAGCAAACTCAACATAAAATTCGGCTCTAATTAATACGTACGTATACGTCAAATCAATCTTCCGAGTGTATTTGCCATGTGAGATCCGATCGTCGTTCGAATTCCCATATTTTTATTCAAGAATGCAAGATTTATGCTTATTTTTAATTAAATTCTCACGCCGTGTACAAAAGCATTTTTTCAGCAAAACATTTTTAAAGTGGAAAGTTCAAAGCTCGCTGATTAGGCAAGCTCCTTGCTCACTACGTTCCACTAATTATAATTAAAACACATTGACTGCAGCCCTTTGATGTTGAAATTTGCACTGATTGCGTCACGCCTTGTAATATTTGTAAATTGTGTAATTACGTTAATAAAATGATTTAATTTTTTTTTTTTCGATATAATAAAGTTTTTCTTGCGGCCGGCGAATTGCTGTTGGTCTTCATGTTGATGCAACAGGTTTATATGAAGCATGTTATTAAATTTGAGCATATTTATGTAGTTGAGATAATTGGTCAGATCGACGATGCCTCACAAGGAGGCATGCCTTGTCTACGCTCTCTTTTTGTGCCTTATACAAACATTCAATTATCTCCTGAAGCCTTACCCCTTGTTCTTATATGTTAACAAGAATGCCGAAAAGTGATGTCACAACTTTCGCATAAAATATATATTTTTTTTAAATTAATTATTAGGGAAATCCAGAATTAATATCGTATTTTATCAATGAAACTCAATCTCAACTGTTTATTAAAATGTATTATATATATAATTATTTTTGCCATCTATTTATTAATCCTTACCGCCTACGTGTGCCAGACGTATTAGCCCAAATGTTTTTTTAGCAAAAAAATTAAACCATGTATTTTCTATTTATAATAAAAAAAAAATGATTTTCTCAATTCGAAAAATAAAATTATTGAGAGTAGAACGTAGATTCGACCAAAAATGGCCAGAGTGTAAAGGATTCAATAATAAATCCCATTTTTATAAAATTTCTGTGGTTTTAAATGAACCCTGAAAGAGGAGATTCTTACCAGTTCGCTGTTTTAAATTATTGTCTTTCAAAAAATGTTTCATTGATCGGATCATGGATGGTAATCCGAAGATGCCAGATCCCGACCGAGGTACTTAATTTATTTTTGCGTTAATCAGCCTTCAAGACAGGCGTTATCGTTTTGCAGGATTATTTTACGTTTTTTTCGCTTGATCTAAACTCTTTTGGAATAATACCGCACTGAATAACGATTTATTGATCATAATAGATCTTTGCCGTAACCGTTTGACCATTTTTCAATAATTAAAAGTACAGTAAACCCCCCTATAACGTCGGGATAGGTTCCACGTAATAGGGGGGGGGGACGTTATAGGGGGTTAAGGTTTTTCAATTTTATTTTTTGATTTAAAGGAAATCAGTAAATCAACATATTCCCTTTTTTTCACATTTTTACGTGTTTACCAGCGCAAATGACTAAGTTCGCGCGATGAGCGATATCCTCTCGTATTTTGGCTGACGTAATCTTACCGCAACTTGCCGGGTAGGTAAAAACGTGAGCATCGATTTACTCGATTATAATTCGTTCCATGGATATAAAAGTAGAAAATATTTTCTTACTGTATGTGTGAATATCCCTGGAATGTTCTAATAGCCTCGTGCCGATAGCCTCGTTCCGATGAATCACCAAATATTTTTATTTAGTTTCGCCGGATGCGTGTCGATGTCAAGCGATCCGCAGCTACATTATGTCATTGCGCGAACGTTATAGGGCGGTTCGACGTTATATGAAAAAACCGCCGCAAACGTTGTAGGGGGGAACGTTATATGAGAGGACGTTATAGGGGGGTTTACTGTATATTCCCTTTGCTACATAGATAAAAAAAATGTTTTGTATGCAGTCCGGATCTCTTGGTTGGATGTTGCTTTTTGTCCAGGAGTTAAACAATGTTTTTTCATGTAATGAATTCATTTCTTATCTCTAGTAATAAAATTTCTAAGAAACGAGCGGTATTGCTCTTATTCTTGCAATAATCTGCATATGTTGAGACGTTCCGTCTCATTGCAGTCGAACAAATCATGCGAGACCTAAATTTGTTAGACATTTTTGGGTAGTAAATCAGGATACACCGATCTTATTAGATAATACGCCGGTAGTCATTGTCGTCTTTGCTGCATTCACTTGACTATGCCGAATTATTTTTTAAACCAATGTTGTCATTTCACAAATATTTTTTTATTATGTAAAACTGCATCAGTATGCACTGCAAATATTTATCTGACGGTTACACTTCTCCCATTATTACTAAACTTGGGGGAAGTATATATTTTATCTAATAAGAATATTCGAATAGTATACTATAATGAATAAAAACTGTTAACATGTATCTTTTCCGGATAAAAAATCAAAGATGGCTCTTTTTTAGTTTGCGTTTTTTTTTAAAATGCGACATTAATTCTGGGTACCCCTAATATTTGTATCGTTTCCTAAACACGGAATGCTTTTAGCAAATTCTTGTCGCATTCGTGAGAAAAACGAGCTATCCGGATTTTAACATATCGTTTCCTGTGACATTTCAATAATTCACAAGACACCCTCGTTGCAAAAAAAAGAAACGATCGTGAATGACCCAAATCTATCTGTCAAAATTCATCATGTGTTTTTCACATGCGCATATGGCTCTCGTGTTTTATTTTATGGCATTAACACTTAACATTTTTTGATTGACACTGCGTATGGTATATTATTTTTTATTTGTTGTACGGCGTTGAACTCTTGCCCTGCATAACTAGATTCGCGAGATTAACAAGAGCAGTGCGGACGCTTACAAAAATAAAAATTAATCCATATTAATAATTTTTGCTCCGCCTCCTTCTTACCGATTGGGCACTGTATGAAATGCCGCCTTCTCATTGATCAAGGTTATTCCACCGCGAAATATTTTAAAAATGCAAATGTACTCTACTAGCTGGCTTTTATATACCTGTCGAATAATAAATAGTTTTAGAATTGGACGCTCTGACCTCTACGCTTCTGGTAATAGGATTTCCATTGTGTTGCTAATCTATCAAATTGCCGTATTCTTCGGATTCCATTTGTAACGTATCAATACGCGACGCCACTGCTCCATCGCTGTCGGAGATCACCAAACGAAGAAATTGGCGTGAAGATCGTTTAACCGTGCCGCTGCTTTTGATCCTTGTGCCGAAGAGCGAGACGGGGGATACCCTTGTTTATTTACTAATCTCTTTATAGTCCTATCGAAACTATGAACTGGTGCCTCACACCGCGCCACTTCGCATCCATGGGGGTGGGGCGTTCCACGCCATGACTTTGACATGCAGAAACCTTGAATGAACGGCCGGCCATCTTTCGGCTGGTTAAAAATTCACCGCCCGAAAAAAATATCCGGTGAACTCGTAAATTAAACCACTTGTTAGATGTTTTGCCGCGCGTAATAAAACAACCAATAACAATCAACTCGTTTCGCGGATCGAAATGTCATAAATTTGTCTAAATAAATTGTGCCTAACAATCTGACCATCGGCGCTTTTGATTTTAGCAGAATCTCTAGTATTTGCGAATATATATGCAAATTGGGGTCTTGATTTACGCGCGTGGATTCAATATCCCCGGATTTCGTCGTGTCGTCCGTTTCGACAGCCTCGATTAATTTTGGATTTAACCCTCTTGACCGAATTCTATGCGTACATTCGCCAGATCCCTTGTCCAAATATATATGTATGTGCCAGATGTCTGTTCTATTTCCGTGTTACGGTATCAATTTTAGGGGGTCTTATTATGTTTTCTCGTTGAGGTTTTGACACGTTTTACAAATTAAATTGCTCGCATCTCTCGAGACTGTCAAAATGACCGGCCATCACTTGAAATTGCTTGTTGAACTGAACGCATAAGTTTCCACATCCTCCCATGCACGTCTTTAAAATCCACTTGTATTCCTTTATTTTTTTTAACGTCCTATCCTGCGGATCGTATTTACTCGTCGACATTCAATTAAGCATCTGCCAAAAAAACTCTTATATGTTAATTATTTCCGAAATTAAATTAAATTTTTCCAATTATAATATGTAAATTATTCAAATTTAAACATAACGCACGTTTTAAATGAATTGAAATCATGAAACACATTGCTCATAATATTAATTATCTGACGTTGGGACAGGCTGTCGCCTCGTGCTCATCGTCTTAACCCGTTGACGCAGATACACTATCGATATTTCCTCATGCATTCATAATATGTCCTATTGTAAACAGGCTATCAGCTAAAGGCAATGGGTTGAAGATCATCACAGTTATTACTATCCTCTTGAGTATATAACCTTACGCGTTCATGTAAACATTATTCTGATTATATCCCCGCTGGATCCATATTAATGTTTGCGTAGTATTTTATTTAATTAAATAAATTAAATTGACATTGACGTTTATGATTAATGTCGTTCTGCAAACAATTTAATATATTTTATCACACTATATAATTCTGACTTTATTTTCTACGACTACGACTACGGGGTATAATAATCCATATCATAAAATCATAAAGTAAACGAGACAAAAAAAAACTGTTGAATGTAGCATTTTTATGAGAAGATCAGTTGCATGGGATTTTGGAATATAACAGAATCCTACGCAGCTAATTTAAAAATATAAAGATGTCATAATAATGGCATGTTTTTTTTAATATCAGAATTTTTAAATAAGAAAATGTCAAATTCACAATAAAAAATTCAAAATTTCTAATTATTTCTTGTGGGGTGAAATAAAAAAAATGTAAAACACGGGTTTATAACGATTATTGTATAAGTTTTATTTACTTTTTAGTTTTTCTTCATATCTCCAATATATAGGAAATACTATTCAAAATAATCAAAGGCTGTGTTTCTCAAACGTTGTGCCTATGGATTCCGATAAATATGATGTGAATACACTCTTTTTTACACGATTTTCAAATAACACGGTTCACTGAATTATTAGTTATAACACAACTTCCCGAAACAACATATTTATTTGTTTGTTTTCAATTTCGCGGGTTGTTACGTCAAGGTGTTCGTTCGATTCAAAATTCATTGATAATTTCAATTAAACGTCATGGTATACGACACAAAACAAAAAAAATATATTTTTCTTTACATAGGTATCGGTTTTACATGGCTTTTTTAATTTTTGCAAAACTAGAACACTCGGCATATAAAAGTTAGAAAACTATTATATTTTAAATTATTATTATAGTAATCTAAATTAACAATTTTTAAGGGACTTGCACCAAAAATGCATCCAAATCTTTTTCTACGCGGTTTCGAATTAACACGGTCCACTAAAAAAAACGAATACAATATTTTTACACGAATTATATATTCTTTCACGATTCCCAGACAACAAATATAATAGATTTCAGGACTAGTGCACTTTAAAAATTAAAATACACATGTTTGAATAACATTTTGTATTATTACAACTTTATTTATTGATTTATCGTTAATACATTTTTACACGATTTTTGATGGAACGTATCTACCTTGTGAAAATTACCAAAAAAAACTGTATAGTTTAACCACTTTTCTTTATTCATAATAATTTCAATTACACAATAATGATACAGTCAGCTCGCCTATAGCGTTTCCTCTAAATCGCTGCTTTTTACAAAATTCCTTCTCAACCAAAGAGCATTGACCTTTATTCCGCTCGTCAATATATTATAGATTTACCAAATATCAAAATTTACCTTAAAAATAATAGAATTTTGTAGAAAACAGCGATTTTCAGGAAACGTTATAGGAGGGTTATTTCAATGCAATGAACGAATTTAACGAATTATGCTTTAAAAAACCACTGCTAACTACCACAAGTTCAGAATTCTAAATTTACTACCTCAGACCCTTTTATTTATCAGCTATCGACTAATGCAATCTCAATTTATTTGCATTAAATGGATATTGGAGTGGTGATAAAAATCAAAATTTTCTAATATTAGAAGCAAAAATGAATTCATCTACGAGGGCTTGGAATTTACCAAGAGTATGGAACAACCTGTTTTTACTTTTGATCCCAACCTAGAATTAGCTATAAAATTCCAACGGGATATGTAGAGTCTATTTATTTTACATTATTACATTTATTACACGATTTACTATACCATAAAATTTCTTTTTTACACGACTTTTATGGGAACGTTCTACCGTGTAAAACAAGAATTGAATTCCGTGAAATAAAAAAGTTTTAAAAACATCGTTCATGAATATTATATAGAATTTATGTAGCTCTAAAATACAATGAATATTTTCGAAAATAATTTATTGTCATGTTCTGCGACCAGTCGATAGCGTTCGACGCCTTTTCGGCCCCTTTTATAATATTCAAAGCTTTAATACTGTTTTCGAAAAACTCTTCCTAGACCCTATCTAAACGATGCCACGCCCCCTGATTCTGGATGACAATCATCGGTCGCGTGGCAAAAATCGTTTGTGAACCCAGGCCAAACAATGGGATGAGTCCATGGATCCGAAATTAAACCCCATGGATTTAAATTAAGCCCCGCCATTGTCGCGGGGTGGGCGACGGGGCGTGCGAAGGTTAAAACAAACCAACAACCCCATGGCGATGTCGCTCCTCAAATAATATTATTTGTACGAGATTCACACTCGCGCATAATCATGTTTCCGTTTTATGGAGAGACGTTACGACCGCCGCCATTTACTTTTACCATAAAATATGTTATTATGAAATATTAGACGGCGAACGAAATCTTGCCATCGGATTGTATATCGTAACGACACGATATTAATGGCGGCGATAAATTTTGAAATTAACTGCTAATAAATAACGCATTCTATTGCTTTTTATTTAATTAAACGTTTGGGAAACACTGTTATTTAATAAATGCGTGTGTTAATGCCGGGGGACGTCTGTTTGTTTCAGCGGATTTGCGCGGTTGTTTGATTCAGTCGTCGGAAAACTCGATTATTTTAATTTTCCGTTTTGTTGCAATCATCATAATGGAAAATTGATACGTCCGAAATGAAATTGCCAATTATATCCGTTAACGAATTGTTTGCGATGCCCAATTTAAATAATTAGGGCTGAAACACAATTACGAATCCAAATTTCGCCATTTCAAACGCCATATTTGTCAAACGTCATATTTAATTCAGTGGCATTTCTGAAATGCTGCGTTGGCGCTTTCCGGAAGTCGTTTCAACCACTCCGTGTAACAGTCCACGGTAGCAGATTGCAAAATTGTTTTTTTTTTTTGTTTAATACAATTTTCCGTCACGTTTAGTCGCTAATTTATTCCGAGAGGCTGTTTTATATATATTTTTTGTCCAATAAAAATTTGTAAATTATGTCCCGTTCTAATCATAACTGCCAATCTCTTACTCGGCCGTGGACAAATTGCGTGAAGAATGCCATCCGGCCGATCGTCTCGATGTCAAGTTATGTGAAACTTGTCGCGATAAATTCGAACGTCACATTTTTTCTCCAGCATCGAATCTCGTAAATGTACGAATCGTGTCTGCCATGTTTATGTTATTTTGAACACGGGAAAAATCTTATTTAAATATTTTTTCACAGCCCTGATTACATTTTGCGGATATATCTGCGAGATATTTATGTTATTTCTCGGTAGACCACAGGTTTTTTTTTATCGTATCCAGCGACACGTCGAATAAACCGAAGATTTAGTGTCCAGCTAAACATTATTATTTGCAATAAATCCAAGTGTTATTTTTACGATTATTTTATGCGTGTTCTTTGAATTTTTCAACATTTCGATATACATTCTAAAATTTAAACAATTAAACGCATCCATGTATCAGTTGCGTGGTGCATAATAAATTTGGTTTTCTTTCTTGGGTTACAAAGTCTTCCTACACTCGATTTGTCTTATATTATGTATTCAAGATGCGGGGTTTTTTTCGTTTTACTAAACGGGTTATCTTCAAGTACAGATATGTGACACCACTTCACAACTAAAATAATGTTGTGTCGTTACTCACTAACCTAACGAGCTTCGACTGTGTACAATCTTTTCACTGGGATGCGTGTGGGAGCGACTCGTATGCATAATATGATATTCTATAAAAGGTCCGTCCTTATTATGAGGAAAATATATTTAATATTGTGATTATTGCTTGAAATAATGTTTGATACCACTCGGTAAATACGAAAGTCCTCCCAGCATGATGCTATCTATACTCGAAAGTCGTAAATCACTCGCCGTCTATTGGCTATTTTAACACTAAACGCTAGGGATCATAAATTACCCTCGTCGTATGGTACAGTGTCCCTCGCTATGCATGTATGCGTTCTTTTGGTGCTATTGAAACAAAAAATTACCATGGTGAAAAAATTGGGTTTTATGACACACCCGGTTGTATTTTATCTTGTGGCATTCGAACACGGGGTATTATATTTCTATGTAAAACCACTGGTTGATTCTATGGATGGTGCTTGTTTTATTATTGCGCTTCGATTTCTAAAACGCAATGCAATTCACCTGTCTTTCACAGTAATATATACGATTACTTTACGTCCGTGCATTATTCTACCTGGAGATTCTTGGAGGTGCCAGGTGAGGTCCTTTGTTTGGTACCACCATTTCGGATCCCGCTCCAACACCCCGCAGGCCATTTCTCGCCATTCCACTAAAAATAATTACGGCTCGTATAAATCAGACGCCGCTTACATATTTATTCTCATCGATAATTTTGCACGTCTCCGCGTGTTGACATGTTGTAATGAATTTATTTGCACTCTGGGAAAAACAGTAGACGATCTTATAACACGCTCAGATCAAAAACACATAAAAATTCGTATTTATGACAAAACTTATTGACATCGGCAGACGTTGTAATCGGAATTAGATCAATTATCAACTTTCGCACATAACTGCTTCCTGAAAATATTTGCGAATGTTGAATATTCGACGTTGGAGGGATGTAAAAAATATTCAAAATTGTAATTCAAACCTTTTGCACTCTGTCCACTTTTAGATGAATCTATGAGTTACTCTCATTATATATTTTTACAAATTTATAGATATATATATATATTCATTTAGGAAATTGATAAGATATCCGGCTCAATAAATGACTTTTTTAAATTAAATAAAAAAAACTTAGTCGAAGTTGTTTGCTAAAAAATCTTTTGGGGTAATACGTCTGGCCCACGGAGTGGAAAAGGTTTAGTCTTGATTTTATCAGCTTCTTTTTTACTTGTCATTGTATATTTCATTTAACTCCCGTTTTTTAACACTCTATGAGCCGTTCACGCCTTTTGGCGTGATTTTGTAGCCAAGCGTTAGAGCCGTTCACGCCTTTTGGCGTGAACGGCTCATAAGAGAGAGCCATACCCCCCACTTAGCATTTTTTCTGATAACGATGCACAATTGTAATTCTACTATTTGACCACAGATTGATACACGTGCATGTTAGCTTGGATTATTATTACATGAAACCATGCGGCCACCACCAGGCTAGGTTTGTTGTAAAACCTTGCGGCTCATAAAGTGTTAAAGTTTAAATTAAGTATTCATTTGATAGAGGCACTGAGTAAGATTCAATCAGCACATTAACATATTCGTTGTTGACGTTCAAGTTTAGTTAAATTATTAGGCTAACTATTTCAACTGTGATCGTTTCCGAAGTTTCTTCAGAATTTATAAAACCACTTAATACTTGTGGTCATAATTATTTCCAGGAACCTTTTATTCAGCCCATGCGTCATCCAATATTGTTTATTGCGTTCCATATATTTTAGCTCTACCAAAAATATTTTAATGTAGGCCCATCTTCACTGCTATCGATGGCTTGATTCATCATTGTCCTCATTTAATATTGTTCAATCAAACGTAGTTATCACTGTTTGGTCCATGGACACGATACAACGAATGATGCAAATTAAAAAAAAACATTTTTCCGATTTTTAATATTTCCGGAAATATTTTGCTAAAAAAGTAACAGCAAGTATGATGGATGAGACTTTTTATAACCGTTAGGAAGATCAGTGACATGGCTTATGATCGCGAAACAAGATTGGATCTTTCGATTCACCATTGAAATATTGCTGTTCTTAGTGCATTCCTCGATTATCTTCGAAAATTCTATGGAATGTATTAGAATATATAATCAATAGTTAAAATATGAGCAGTATTTTGAATGCAATTATTTTCCTATCAACCTATTACCATTTCACAGTGCACATCGTTGAAACGAGGCGATATGATTAACAACTTCAATCTACGGCATACATAATCTGTGTTGTTATGATCACTTCTCATACATACGTAGCTGGATTGTATCAATTTCTCACGTCTCGCCGAAGTGAACGTGTCGCCGTTGAAACAATTCCAGCAATTGAAATTGACACGCACTCCGTCGATAAATTGCTGTACTCGATTCGCAGATGGGGATCCGCTGCATCGCCTCTGCTACAGCTTCCATAAATCTTTTAACACGCTAATCCAGCGCCACCGACGGTCATATACATTAACCGATCGTTAAAACTGTCATATATTCACCAGATGCCAGACTTCTTATTTTAAACCTATGCATTTATTTCTGATCGCGTGGTTGGTACCCCGGAAACGCCCCGGGACTCATCCCTTCTGAGAGGGGGCCCCCCCGCGGTCTGGACGCATGCGAATGCAATAATTTTCCGGCAGCACTGCGTCATCCCCGAACGGCTATATATTGATAATAAATCTAAATTATTACCAGCCATGGGGTTAAGCCCCATTAGAGCTCACTCCAATCGTCGAATGTGGGAACGCTTTTCGATATTTGGCGCGAAGAAGCGTGAACAGGAAATTGCAACGGAATCATTTTTTTTTATCATCCCTCTACTTTACCATCCCGCATTCGAAGCACCCTCTTATTGGAAAATGTGTTCGTATACAATTTTGCGTCTGATTCGTATCCAACATTTTCATTTCGCAATGCATCTCCTGCTTTTTCCCATTTTAATAAGTAATGCAGCCGTCTAGTTTCTTGTATTCCATTGTCGGTGGTACTCGAAGCGTCTCCATCACAATTCGAATCGTCTATCCTCGTCATGTGTCTTGTCTATTTATATCCGTCTTCTGGACGTGCATATCTCATGAGGTCGTATGCAAAATATCGAGAGCCGGACCTGGATCTGGTACTGGAGAGGGATTTGTACGAGTTTGATATGAAAACAAACAGGAAATCGGATCACTGACGATGCATATCTCAACTCGGACGTGCATACAACTTCTAAATTGTATGCAAAATCCATAAATCCTACTGTCGTTGCACTCTTTAGTTCTAGCAAGTTTTTTGCATATCGCAGACATTCTCAAACGCTCGAAGAAAATTGAGATGGATCAATTCTTTGATTTAATCGCGATGCAAGCTTATGCTTTAAATACACATTAACCCTTTGCGGTCCAAGGTTTTATTTAAATGTTGCCACAGTTCTAAACCAGTGAACTTAATAAATAATATTGTTTATGGTAAACAAATAATAAAACAGCATAATAAATAAAATCGTTTTAAATATATTTTTACAAAAAGTAATATCTTTAATTAGTTATTATACAGTTTTTTCACGTCAAATGCACCTTTCTTCAAATCAAATGCACCTTTT